>JAPMOR010004709.1:5475-40726 GCA_026543865.1 Argiope aurantia
TAATATTAATATATAATAAGAAAGGGGGAAATTGATGCAATTTATTCTTTATAATGTGTCATATGGAACAGCTTGTTTGGAATTGAAAATAATTGTTCTTCACAATGAAGCAAGTTTGTAGCGAGAAGTAATTGTCACAAAAAAAATTCAATAATATATTACTTTAAGCATACAGAAATATGTAGTTTGTAAATATATACTTTTGCAAAATAAGATTTTCTGCTAGTATATGTGTAAATTCAACAAAATTATTCTTGGGAAAAAATAAAGACTATCAATAAATTTTTTCACATCAATCTAGAAATGAATTTAACTAGCCCTGCCTTTACAAAGATGTATATTTTTTAATCAATTTATCATTGGTTTTAGTTTTCCTAGAACTCTTCCAAAGTACGTTTCGTTGATAGAAAAGTCTTTTATATAACATTTTTATATGCATTTCAATACAGATTAACGAAGGAAGTTTTTCAAACATAATATGCTTTCTTGTTTTAAAAAAAGTCATATTACATTTTGGATAGTGTTGATTAGTGATTTGGATGGTTTAGTTACATTCCATATTGTAATGTTTAAACATATATGGAAATGATGCTACGACTATTATGACCATTCGCAATAGCTTTAAGAGTTAAATCTGGCAATTTTGACATAAAAGATAAAGAATTCTAATAACAACGGGGAATGGTCCTATCAAAACCATGCTTTCTGAAAATTCGTGTTATAGAGTGCACGAGAGAGTGGTTTTCATTATCATTCAGAAGAAAATTCTTGTTCTTGGATCATTTGATGGGATATTTCAGTAGATATAAAGTTTAAATTCCAACGCATCGACGGGGAGTGATTTTATGAACCTCGTCTCTACTTGAAATTTCCTTTTTCAGCGACTAGAAAGAGATTCTTTCTTAAAGAGGCTTAACACTGGTGATATGAATTGAATTTTGTTACAAAATGTGCATAGAAAAAGCCCTTTATCTATGGACAATAGGTCTTCAAATGCCATGAAGACTAAACTTAACCCGAAGAAAAGTTTTTGTGCATTTAGTGAGATTGGAAAGTTATAATCTATTGAGAGATCCTTCTTTAAAGTGAAACATCAATTCAATCAAACATTTCAATTGACTTGATAAATTAAAAGCCACTATAACAGAAAAACGATCAAAAGTGACGAACTGAAGGAGCTTAATTTTCATGACCTTAACTTAATTTTCATGTCCACAATGAAGAATTGTATTCACCATAAGAGAAACGTTTTATAGTTTTTGGTGCGTTCTACAGCAGCATAAATATTCTCCACATTTTACTCCATTTAACCTTTATTTTCCCCGGTTATTTAAAAAATATCTCCAAGATATATTATTTAATTCGTAAGAGAAGTAAAACGGGAGGTCGAGAAATATTTTGTAAGTAATCCCCAACTGTTTTAGAAAAACAGAAGGAATATGTTTGAATAGAATCTTTCATATAAAATGAAATAAATCAACCTTAAACAAAAGAAATTATTATAAAAGTAAGAAACTTATGAAACACCCTAATAGTACTGATTATTATTTATTTGATATTGCTAAAAAAGAAACTTATGAGACACCTTAACATTGCTTCTTATGCACAACAAATCTAATGAAAGATAGAGCAAGGTTTTTTTCCCTTCATTTGTGCCAAAATATATTATGTATCAAAGTCGCAGCAATGCAAGTGACCATTAATATCCCTTACTTTGTTAAATAGTCAAAAAATGCATTAATAAATATTATCAGAGACGTAAGTATCATGATGCAATGTTTATCTTCGTTGACATTATTAGTTATCATCTTTTAATACCACTGACATGAACAGTGAATAGTGCTAAAATTTGGCTAAAGTTTATTTTTCGCTTAACTTCAAAATTTGCAACTTTGAACTTACTGAATTTAGCATTACTTATGTTTCAATCTAGATGTGATCGAGAAAGACAAAACCACGATATGGTCTGCAAACATAACTTACATGGTGACAATGTGTTTGGCAACCTCAACACTGCATGCTTTAGATCTATTTCTGGTAGTTCAAGATTCTGAAATATGTCAAATAACTTAAAAAAATTAAATGTCCTTTATCTTGAATTTTATGACCTTATTTGTGCATATTTCTCAAAATGCAAATCAATAAAGCTTTTATCTTTTTTCAATGGGAGAAAATATTTTCTAAAACGATGTTATAATCACACCTTTATAATATAGTATTAATATGAAATCAAAAGATCATTTTATTTTTTTCACATTCAGATAACATCTTAGTGTTATTGGTTAAAGCGGAAAAGTCAATGGAAACTTCTTGAATCTTCATTTCTTCCGTATCGATCCTGAAGAAAATAATAATAAAGCGTCACCTCCGGGTGGAATCAACTTTCGAACTTAGACAATGAAAAGGAAAGTAATAATAATCTTGAGATTTTTGTTTGGAGTTTAGAGCTACGGTTTTACAACTGGAGGAAACCTGCATCAAATTACTGCATCCAATCTGAGCGAATCGTGAACATTAGGATCCATCCCTTTTCCTGAAATGAATCCGAAAAGAAAGTTGCACACATTTTTTCGATAACGACTTCGGAAATGGCGAATAAAAGTTTTCGCTATTGTGGTCAATATTTTAAGTCCTCGAGCTCTAAGGAAAAGAGAAAGCAAACAAGAGGACAGAAACCAATTTGACTTAATGGGGAATTCCTTTTAAAGCAACTCTTATCTCTGCTGTACTCGTCTGTGCAAGCAGGACTCAACAAACTTTACTAAAATGACTTTCCTCTCCTTGATAGCATTCGTTAAAGAGCAATGTATTCTGATTCAGGCAGTAGCAAAGCATAATAAATAGAAGAGAGTCCTTCACTATGTTTTATTTTTGTTCTTTCTTACTAGAGAATTCTGTTTGCGCACAGTTTATTTTTAATGAAAGCACCCTAAAAACAAGGACAGTAAAAATAACAAAGTATTTATCCAATTAAATCAATCTTATAAAATAAAGTTATTAGTTTTCAGTGTAGAGCCAAATTTACATGTTTTTACATAGTAATGTCATGTAAAAAAGCATTAAAATACTAAAAATTAGTTTATAACTATAAGGGGTATGGATAACTACTCAGATAAATGATATCATTTCATAGCGCATTTAATATTCAAACATTTTGATAAAAAATATCTCGAATTAATTTTGGGAAAAATAAGAATCTTCAGTATTTATATGAATATAATTTTAGCATTCATGCGGATTCCTTCCCCGTTTCTGACAAAAACAAAAGTTAAAGAAAATGGAATGCTAAATGATTATCAAAAATTCGTGATTTGTAGTTTTGTTTTCTTAATAACTGACTTATTTTTTACCTATTTCAGCTAATTATTATTTCTTTAATTTTTTTCTATTTTTAAAGCAAAAATAAATAAAACATTCGTGATAGATTTATATGCATTTACTTTCATATGACATTTACATTTTGATTATTTTCTTTCATGGTATGTGTTTTACATTGTAGAAAAGGCGACAGATATGGAATGCAGCATTCTATAGCTTCTATAGCAATCTATTGCCACAAATATTTGATGATGTTACTATTTTTCTCAAAACAATACATATATTTTCAATACGTCTTATTCATATCATAAAAAGGAGAACAATAAGATTTTCATTCAAAATTTATTTATATTAAACGTACTTCTAGTGGTTTTTATTTTAAAAATTACGATTTATGGAAATAAATCTTGCTTTAGTGCGTAAGGATCCCCCCTCCAAGAAAAATTATTCTTTAAATATCATAATATTCTCACTCTGAATTACATATAATTAATAATAACTGTAATAACGACATCTCTTAACAAAATTATTTGATAAATCTGAAATAAATTGACTATAAATCTGAAATAAATAAAATTGCATCATATAAAAGACTTCTTTCAATGCTACAAAATGCTGATCTCAAAGTGTATATCTGGAAAAATTCACAAGCGCGATGCGCAGAAGTGTTCTTGCGCATATATTATACTGCATTAGTACAGGTTCCGAGACTCTTTGCTATTCCACACGCTTTCGAATAAAAGTAATAAAACTATTCCATCTGTAAGGAACGACAAAAATATATTATTTATGATCTTTATTATATTTTCATGATTCTACAACACTAGACTACATCATTATATATCAAAATTTATTTTTATTGCTTATAAATTACACATTAAGTACTTCCTCTTTTAATAAAAAGCATTTCTGGCCCTTCTATTTTTGTTTACTCTACATTGAATTCAACATAATCGATTCGTTACTTCAAAAAATTACGAATATAAGATCTGGACACATGGTAGAATAGAATGCTTCAGAATATTCGACAGTTATTAGTTTTGATTTTTACATGCAGAATAATAAACTTGAATTACACATGCACTACGTTATACCAGCAGAGAGTCAGTTACCTTTATACCAATATAAGTGACAAGAGAGTAAATTCTTATCTATCCTATTCTAAGCATAAACACCATTGAGTTTTGACTCATCAAATCGAATCTCTTGTTGAACAAGCCTAGGCCATCTCAGTATTACTTGTGATCCATTTTTGAATCTTGCGATTCTATCAGTATTCAATAAATTGCCAGTTTCACTTATATATTCAAATCTATATATGGATCCTGATTCATCATGCTGGAACATTTGTGGCCAATACGGTAGGAATAAACTTCTGCAAATTTTGCATCACTGGGGATATACTCTGAAATTTTGAGATGCTGTAAATATTCGATGAAGTGGCATTTTTATGTATATGTTTACTGAGTGGAACTTCTCTAATAAATTTTGGTTGAAATGAATATTCCAAAAAGTAAATTTAATGTCGCATTCTATTTGGGATTGAGAGTTCTTGCTTTCTTAGGTCAATATTTATTACTACACTCATCAAACGGCTTTGTTCATTTGAGTAATATAATATTATTTTATTTGTTATTATATGAACCTTACTATAAGCTAATTAATTCTTTGCTGTTTCTCACATGGCAGAAATTAAATTATTTCTGACAAAAAGTTCAAATATAAATAACCTACTGCGTTGAAAAAAATCTAGTCGTTTATGTTGTAACGGTATTTTCCAAGGAATACAATAGCTGAATGCATTCTCTTCCTCAGAAAATACTTGGTTTTTATGTTACAAGAACTTTTGCATTAGCTTGGAATTTTGCTCAAAACGTTTTACTTGCTTAAGGTTTTATACTAAACTTTTACACTTGCATGGCATTTTTTCACTAAACTGTTGTGCTTGCTTAAAATTTTGCACTAAACTGTTGTATTAGTTTAGAAATTTCCACTTAACTTTTGTACCAACAAGCATGGATTTACCAAAATTGATTAATGTTATTGGTACAAATGGCTAAGACAAATCTTCAAAGCAATTTGCATTTTGTTGCACAACTTCTGCATATGTCATTAATCTATAACTATAGAAATTAAAGCATTCGATATTTTAAGTATTTTAGTTTTATGACAAAAAATATACTAATCATATGATTTTCTTTTTGCAATTCGAAAACAAAAAAAGATTGAAGACAAATTAATTAAATCAAATAGTTTATATTAAATTTAAATATTTACTATATTTAATTTAAATATGCATCAAGCATTAGAAATAATTCCATCAAAAGAAAGAAATATTCCTATCACATTATATTTCTAAAAACTATGAAAAGTAATATTTTATATTCTTATAAAATTTCGCAAGTTTTCATATTATCTATGTAAGAATACTCAATTTTCTTTAAAAATATTGCTGTTATATGGAAATATTAACTACGTCTCATTCACAATACATCACAATTGAAGTATTTATTTGAAATAGTATTAAAGGACTCACATATCAAATATGGCATAAAGCAGCAGACGTATATTGTTTATGTAGAATTCTAACGGATGTCTGAATATTGGCCATTGAATTATTGTTATTGATCGTTTCATATTATATGCTATATGTATATATATATTCAGAATTGCTATATTTTGAGTATAATTTAATAACTTTTAATTCTTCTGACTATTATTTTACTTTTATTTTATCGCTGTAACACTTTCAATATGAAATCATTTTAAAATTATATGTTCTATATAATCACGGAATTCATTTAATATATGAAAAATAATTTATGATGTTGATGCTAACTTTTGAGAAATTGCTGCTTATGAAAAATAATACAGGAAGAATTATGATGCTGTGTTTTCAATAATTATTTTCTGTTTTAAAAGTGGCATAATTTGCATTAGAATGGTGTTTTCTAAGATTTTCATAATAAATTACCCAAACTTTAGCACGTTTCTAAGTAGGGAATATTCATAAAAAGAAGTTGGTACACATAATGCATAATTTTTTCCTTATTTTTATGTAAATTCTTTAATCTATTTCATCGATAACATCTAATATTTAAGTGCTTTTAAAAGTCCAACCCCAAATGAAACATTACTTCCGAAAAGAAGCACCTAAATCAATTTATACAGAAGAATCAAAATTCAGAAAGTTCCAGAATTCGCGTTCATCTGTTAAAGTCTATTTATTCATATTTCAGTACACATCGACATAAAATGCCGCTTACATATTTCACGAGGACGTATTTTGAATCCAACGGAAAAGTCCACTCCAAAAAGAGCGAATGGAAAAAAAAGTTATAGCTACTCCAAAAGGAAGGGATTTTTATTGCTCTAGAAAACAATTTAAAACCTTTCGAAGAATCGAAAGTATTTCGCGAAATACCATCAAAAACGAATTTCACAATACGTCCGAGTAAAATATGGGATTGTAGAAAAGATGTTGAAAAATGGTGGAAAGCCACAAGAGCCATTTATCACAACAAAGACTTTTCTCATGATTAACGGTTTCCGATTCAGTCGTCTCGAACGCAAGGTCCCTGAATCGGTCAGTGAAAAGCTGACTAAATGTTTCTTCTTTCTTAAATGTTAATATTTTTCGGTATTTTCGGAATTTTAAAGCTGATCTGCCTTCTATTCCTTGAAAAGTGTTTTCTTATAAAGCGGCGGTTCTGTGAAAGAAAAACAACCGCCACGATGCGCAGTCGACTGTATGAAAAACTGCTTTACAATTCTGTTTTATTTATATCTTTGTCCTGTTGTAACCCTTATTTATTTTCCAGTCCTCGGATTTCCAGAAAACTTGAGTCATTTGTCTCAGTCTGGCTGCGAATCATTGACTGCAAATTCCCCGCATACTCAAAGCAGAAATGATCATATGTCTCTTTTTTTTTTCTCTTTTCCAGTGTGTATTGAATAGAAATTTTAAGATTTTTGTCACGCAATCTATTACTTAGTTCATTCTCAAACTGCCAAACTGAAAGCATACCATAATAGTGAAAAATTATCCTTTTAAATTTTGGTGAACTCACATTTTTTCTGCTATTTTTCTGTCAATTAACTTTAAACGCTTGATAAAATTATTTATGGTAAAGATTTGAAGATTGATTATCTATCATGCATAACTATAAGAAAGTAAACAGCACCAACAAAAATTAAAATATTAATCATTCAAATCCAAACTATCTTAAAAGAAATCTTGCCAAAATCATGGAAACTTTAAATGTCTATATCTATATATTGTATTAATTATTTATGTAAAGACTTTAGTGTCAATCAATTTAGAATTTAACATACATTTCCTGATAACAATTTATTAAATAATATAAAGATAAGGAAGAAAAATCGACAAAAATTAAACCTTTTTTCTAAAGCTTATACCAATTTCTTAGAGAAAGTATTTTTTTCTTCCAATCTTCGTTTCCTATAATTGTCTTTTTTTCTTTCATACGTAAGCTAGACTTATTTTTACATTGTTATTGTATTTCCGATACTAAATATTTTCCACAACGAAATTTATTGCACGTATTACTTACTGTAAAGGTTTCATTTCTTTAGAATTAATCAGAGAACAGAAAAAAATACAGAAAAATAATATTTTTAAATCCCCCCGAAAAAAATATTAGTATAAGTTGCGTTGATTTTAGAGAATCGCTCACAGTCTTGCAAATGATTTCTTCATCAAGGTAAATTTACTTTATTTGAAATAATTAAATAATGTAAGATTCAAAATATGAGAATAAGAAAGAAAAATAATTTCGGAGAGAAATAGATATAGCAATCCCAGATCTCAGAATTGTGAATTCTTTTATCTGGTGACTGAAGATGATATTTTTTTAAGCCTAACGATTCGAAGTTTTATTAACATAACTAAAGGAAAGTGATATTTTTTCAAACATAAAAAGATAATCACCAAATACATATGAACAATGCATCTGATCTTATTCTCGGAGGAGGTAAACAAATTTAAAGGCATCAAAAAAGTTTTTAAAATTTTAAAGTTTTTATGATATTCTAAATGAAATAAATTCAAGAAACAAGAGTTTTTTTTTAATATAGATCAAAGTAACATAAAATAAGGATTTTATAACTTTAAAAAATAATCTTGGTATCTTTCTTTTTTCAATCAATATGAAAAAGAATCATAAATGTTTTTGTATTTGAATTCTGTTATTTGCACATTTTAATAGTAACCATTACAAGTAAGTAGTTTATAGATATATACTGATATTAGAAGAGACAAATATCAATAGTAAAAATCCACTGCAGCACCAAGAACTTTTGTGATTCGTGTTGTGTTCAAGAAACTATTTATTTACTTGAGTTGTCAAACTATCTTTTCAAAAAGCATTATAATCTTTGAAATGTTACAATCAACCGAGTAAAATGTCTCAGAAATTAATTTCTTGAAACATGGCAAGCATCTTCTGTGCTTAAAGTTGAATTTCACTTCGCTTTCTTGTGATGTACTTCCTCTCTTGGTACTCAAAATGCCTTACGTCCATATACAAATATCATTTAAATTCAAAAGTATTAAATATGATTACCACTGTATATTCACTATGCGAAAGCTTCCTACAGCTATAATTTTCTGTCAATATATATATATATATATAAGTAACCAATCTAAAGTAAGAAATAGTTTGAAAACGAAACTAAAATGAAAACGGAAACAAAACAGTTTCGAAATCGCAACTAAAAAATATTTCCTATTCAAACTAAAACCAAAAATGGAACAGGAAAAAACTTCATAGTATTTAGAGAGCGCAAATGCAGCTACTTCTAAAACAGAGATGAACAGATACAAAAGTATAAAAATCAAGTTAATAGGAAAAACAAATAAACCAAATATAAAAAAAATATAAAAAAGAATCCGGCCTGAAGACTTTTTCAAGGGTCACTCTCAGGCAGGGATTAAAAAAAAGGGATTTTTTCTGTTAAGGAAATGCAGACAATTAAGTCTAATAATGATTTCTCGTGACCCGAAAATCCCCTGAAATTAGGCCCAAGAGATATACCATTTTAACAGAAAGGAAAATACAAAACAACAAATTAGAAGAAAAACCACTAATAAGTAAAAATGCAATAACAAAAAAAACCCAATAAAAACCAAAATACCATAAAATGACACTAAAGAAAAAACGAAAAGGCAAGAACATATCATCAACAGTCAAGGAAATTTTAAGCTGTCGATTGTGATTCCCACTTATTAAAAACACAAAGCTAACGGTAATTTAGGTAAAAATTGTAAGCTTCCAGCGCCACCTATTGAGTGATATAATATGCAAGGAAAGCTCTATTTTTTATTTAAGCCAAAGGATTAATCCCAAACCATACCTTGTTTAATTAAAAAATTGACATTACAGTAATTTTTAGGAAATTCATTTTTAATTAAATTTTTAATGAGGGTTATTGCAAACCGTTTTGATCCTGTTAACTTGTGAGAAAATTAGATTTTTGAAAATTTTAGAGTTTAGATTGGAATGGTAGTTACATAGTTTTGTTATTTTGAAGTTGAATTCGTCCCTTTTATCGTATATACCAACTATTGTTTTATCATTATCAATTTCGATTTTTAAATCCAGAAAGGTAGCCTCAAGTTGATTTTTATTCGTTTCTGTTAGAATTAAATCTTTTGGATAGCAATTAGTAACAATATTAGTATTGTCGAAGTTAATCAAAAGTAGGTCATCAATATATCTCCACTCGTTTATTAAATTATTTAATAAATTTTCAGTAATATTAAAATTACATAACTCAAGTCAGTTATTTTTAGGAATGATATTTTCATTTAAATATTCGTCATAGATAAAAGTGCAGACTTTTATTAATTTTTCATTAGGTAGATTAGTGTATAAATTTTCGAAATCAAAAGTATTAAGTTTATTAATGTTGTTATCTTTAAGAAAATCCAGATCTTCTTTGTTACTAGAGTTAATAAAGTGTTCTTCATCTTTTATTTTGTCCAGGATAATTTTTAAGTATTTAAAGAAATGTTTACCCGTATAGTAATTATAACTGCCAGTGCTACAGGTCACGAATCTGAATTTTAATGGATTTTTATGAAATTTAACTGTTGGGAATAAATAAGGATAGTTAAGAGAGCAAGTCTTAGTTTTGGTTTTTTTTTGTTGCGAAAGCTAGCATTCTTATATCTAATTCCTTTTTCATGGTGTTCTTTAACATATAAGTTGCGTTAGAGTCATATTCATTAATTAAAAGTTCTTTATAATAATATTTACAAATTAAACAGAAATTATTTGCTGATTTATCTATTACTGTAATAACAAATTTTTCTTTAAAATTTTTTATTTCGTTTTTCAATGTTTTACTAAAATAAATCCCACGTTCTTTAGATCTGTCAAAATCAAAATTCATTTTTATTTTTATTTCCGGAGAGAATAAAACGGCATTAAAAATACCAAGTCTCTTCACTGCTTCAAACCTGCATTCTACTTAAACCAAATATATACAAAATTCAAATACAAAAAAAAAATCAGAATTTTATTATCAAAACTCTCTAAGATATGTTAAAACAAAGTTGTTGAAGTGTTAATCACAAATTAAAACACAAATGCTTACAGCCTCAGTGCAGATGACACGACGCAGGAATGCATCATAAAGAAATAAAATATGCTTTATATCTTTAATTTTAAATACAGATTTTAAAATCTATGATTCCTGAAAAATACTTTAAAATTTTATTTGATGAATTTCAGAATATAACTTAAAAATATCACAGTCAATAAACTTGTAAAAAAAAACTTATTTAATCTTTCCTTTAACTTATGTAATATTTCTTTTAAGGTATTATTTCAACAAATTTTTAATACTTTTGAACCAATAAATAGCAAAATTATTATTTATTTATTTAATCATTACTTTCCTTGTTAATTTGTTTACGACCCCTAAAACTCGAACACCCGATATGATTTTTCCTCTTTGCAAACTCATATCCAGGTATCGAAAAGTGGTTTAAGTCAGCATTTATGTAGTTTCATATCTTTGAGACATTTATGATAAATTGCTGAAATTTTGCACATGACCTTATTAGAGGATTGGGCACATTTTACTCTTGGGAATTTTTTTGTACGGGGTCCGTATAAAAATTTAAAATTCGTATGTTTTAAAGTTTAATCCCTTGAAAATTTTTATCGATTTTATAGCATCTTGCATCTTTTTTTACACAACTTTTTAATTTACAGTATGTATCTGTGATCAGTATTTAAGGAATAAAAGCAGCGATCAGAGGTTTTTGAGATACCCTGTATTCATAGACAGAGAAGGAGAAAGAGAGAGAGACAGAGAGAGAGAGAGAGAGAAAGATTATGTGCGATCCGCTGAATAAATTTGCAGGTTAAATCAATGTTATTATGTAATTTTACGAACTATATACTATAGAAATAAAAGACGCAGATTTCCTAAAGATGTTTTTAACAACCACTTTCACAAATAAACCAAAGACGCTACTAAGAGGATGCAATTGTTTCCTAAGTGATCTCTATATGAAGTACATATAGATATTGTTTTTATCAGTTGAGCTATATCTGTGTTCCTAAATTGCAGAAATAAGCAATTATATTTCTGTTGTCGAATTGGCAAGGTAATATCAGGAACATTTCCAAACCATCTTAAATAAGAAGGATTAACAGCATCCAGTCGTCAATACATAAAACACATCCTATAGTTGAACAGAAATTTGCCGATGCAGGCTCAAAAGCTTCTAATATTTAGAGAGAAGTGCAATGCAATCTTGGGTTTCTTCAACTTAATTCTGATTAATATTATTGTTTTGTTCAATTCTAGGTCTGAAGTTCAGGAAAAAAAAATCAAACAACACTATTAAAAGATAAAATCCTCAAAAGTCTTTTTGGACGAAACTTGAGAAAATTTATCTATTCTTTGGTTTTTGTCTTTACTAGTGATGGAAATCAGATACAGTTTTCTAAAGAAACTGGAATTCCTTCTAAAGCACTATATTTATTTATGGAATACTAAAAATAGTATTTTAAAAATCTGTAAAAATAGAAATTATAATAATATATTCTGATAAGTTTTAAAGCGTTCTTTCCAAATGAAGTTATCATAAATAAAGTATATTGTATCCTATAATCACTGTCGTTTGAAACAATAAGTAATTAAAATATTTGCAATCTGATATTCACTTGCAATTTTGCAAATGAATAAAACAAGGTTGATATAATGTTATGCATTTTATATACATTTTTTATATGGCTTGTTAAACTTAAATTCCTAAGATAATTGGAGTTCAGGTAGGTACCTCAGAGAACTATGACGAATGAGTTTCTCTTTCCAAGAAAACTCAACAGTTTCTTGAGTTTGATATTTAAAATCAAAACCCACTTAGTTAATGACTATTAAGCAAATGTATACTCGGGAAACATTTGAGTGTTCTCAGAAAATCATCTGCCCCGAAACCTTCTTTGGGTATGCCTTTCTAATGAACAAAGCGCACACCACGAGTATTCAATCAATTAAATTTAATGGAATTAGAGATAAACTCCTCAGTAATATCTTGACATACAGGGTAACTGCTGTAGTTTTGTTGAACGAGTACTTAGAGCCTTTCAGTATCGATATATTTAAAGAAGTACATATTTAATACGCTTAAGTGAAATTTACTTAAGTCTACTTGCAAGAATAATTAATTAATCAAAGTTTAAAGATTGGTTTTAGATAGGTGTACTTCCGACAATTTCTATAAATAATCAATCAAAGGAACTGAAAAAAATGATAACATGTAAAAAAAAAGCATGTGCGTAAATTTTGTATGTTAAAATCATAATCCATCCTTCTAAATGTGTCATAAATGCGAATAAAGGATTTTTTTTGTTTTAATTGTAGAATTCTGATACATAAAGAAATTGATCACCTCACTCTACTGTCATTTGATTGAACCTAGCGATAAACTGCATTCATTTATTACATATTTCTCAGAAGAAATACGAATAATTATAAATTTATTTAGATCATTTAAATTAATAAGATTTTAATTTGATAAATCTCCAAATTTTAGGATCAAGTAACAGCTGTTAAGGAGAGCGATAGAATGAATTCATGACAAATACATAAAAGATAGCTATTTTCAAACTGTATTTTGAAAATGATAAGACAAATCGAGAATATTCTATTATAGAGTATTAAAATACTACTTCGCATTCATTCACCGTGATGGATTTATAATTTATTTCGTGACAGGAAATTATAGCTGAAGTTAGAGTTTTGGGAAACAGCGGCATAATAAACATCTTAACTATAATATAATTTATTGTGAATAAATTACTGCGAATCCTTAGATGAGATCAATAAAAAATATTTTTCTGATTTTGCATTATAGACAACGCTTAAAAAGTGTTTTGCGTTTGTATTCTTTCAAATATTGAATAACTTACTTGCTTGGGATTTCTATTTAAGTGGTGAATAAAAAGAACCTCAATAGTTTTCTGGGTACGCTTCTAAAAATTTATTTTAACTGCTCATTAAATAAAATGATCTTGCAATTTAAGGTAGAATTATATATATAGGCAATAGTAATAGAAACCAAGTTAATAGGAAAAAAATATATCAAAATCAAACCAAATGAAATAAGAATTCCGGCCGAATGAAGAAAACCTTCCGTTGTAAATTAACTAAATCAATAGATGGCGCTGAGACCCTCCAATTATTTTTACCTTGAATGGCGTTAGCAAAAACAGTTTAGGACGCGTGAACAAAATGGGACAGCTTATGTTAAAAAAAATTTGCCTACTGCTGGTAAGTTCTTTTCGTTTTGTTTGCATAATTGGTTTGAAAGTTATTATATGGTTATTTTATGTTGTATTTTTGCTTATTAGTAGTCGTACTCTTTTAATTTATTGTTTTGTTTCTTTTCTGTAAAAATGGTGTATCTCTTATGGCTAATTTGAGAGGATTTTTGGGTCGGGAGTAGTCAATACTGTTGCACATTTTAATCCGGATTTCCTCACAGAAAAAATCATTTTTTTTAATCCCTGCCTGAGGGTGACCCTTGAGAAAGTCTTCGGGCCGTAATATTATTTCATTTCGTTTCATTTTGATACTTTTTTTTCCTATTAACTTAGTTTTAATTACTATTGGCTAGATTCATCTGTTTTTAGTAGTAGCTGCATTTGCGCTCTCTAAATTAAATGGTGCTTTTTCTGTTCTTTTTTTTTAGTTTTTAGTTTGATTCATAAATTAATTTTTTAGTTGCGAGTCCGAAATAATTTTCGTTTCCGAAATAATTTTAATTTTAGATTTTTTCAGTAATAGGTTTAAAATACAAAATGCCTATATTTTTGGTTAATTATATATATATATATTACTTTTGAGAAATCTAAAAATTAATAACCAATTTAAAGAAATAGAATTAATATTGAATATAGCATAAAAGAAAAAAAAAACTTTTCATTGTAATTGAATGTATTTCACGCCAACATCTAGCAGAAAAGATTCATGGTTTCATTACAACAATTTAAGATTTTTTACAAAATTATTCAAATGAAAAAGCAAACTACACACAATTACTGATGTTTGTTCAACGACTTACCTTTCAAAACATAAGGTTTTATTTCTTTTAAGCAAATGAAAAATGCTAACATTTCTGTATTAGATACCTGCAAGATATGAATTTTAATCAAGACTTTTATTAACATTTTGCACTTGTTGAGATTAAATATTCATTTTCGGATGCAAACGAGTTTTTGGGGTATTATATAAAGGGAACTGCGAGGAGTTTTTGAAATCCCTAATTAAGAAAAATTCTTATTTTGTCGGGAATTTCGAGATAAGTGTATATTTGCTTTTGTTCTTTTGTAAGTTTGCGACATGATTTTCGTTTTCTAATTTATTATTTTCTCTTGTTTTCTTATTGTTACAATTTTTCTGTAAAATAACTGAATTCAATCTTATTAAAAAAGGCATTTTAAAAACAAACATCGTGAGAAAGAAAAATGCATTTTAATCGTGGAAAGGTAAAATTGTGTTAAAATTTTATTATATAAACAGTCGGCTATTTCAAAGGAAAAGGAAAGAAAAATATGTAGAAAAGCTTGATTTCAGAAAAATTGCTTTTTTTTTCGAAGGATACTGATTTTTAAAAATAAATAAAAAATCCTACTCTGTTATAAATTTTTCAACACATCAGTTAAACAAAAACCATTTTACGCTTTTCTCGCATGTGTTTTAAGTAATAATAATGTTTGAAATAAAAAAAAAATCTAAAAATAACAGCGTCATTCTTTTCAGTATTTAAATTTTCACAAAGGCAACGGATATACATTTACTATATTTATTTAAATACACGTACCATAAAAATAATCATTTCTTACTGGTCCATATTATGATGCTTTAAAACTTCTTACCACTATGATATTAAAAAGTACATTAAATACGCAATACAATTTTAACAATTAAACTAACAGTAAATTTAATACTAATTTTTTTTCGAGTATACAAGAAGAAAGTATTGTAAATCTCAAAAATTCAAACTTGAAATTTTGAAGAACCTCCTCATGTTAACTTTACTAAATGAGGAAACACATTTTTAGAATCATGTCTATCTCTTTCTGCTAGTGGCTAGTCTGAACTCAATAATTTTTTAGTGATGCTTTAAGTTATATAGATGAAACTAGATATTTTTTCACCAGATTTGTTGTTTCCACTAAATTAATTTCTATGAATAAATTTAATTTTTTTCTATTATATTCTGAGCAAATTCTATTAAAAAAATTCTATCTGTCTGACCAGGTTATAGATGAACACGATAATTAGCAATGTTAAAAAAACTAAATAGATAAAATTTGATGTATATATTTAACATTTAGTGTGAAGATTATTTTGAACAAAATTTATCATGGTGTAGAATCTCTATGACCTTTGCTAGCATCTGAACTCGATAACTATGTGTAACTAACTTATATTTAAAAATAAAATTTAAAAAGGAACGCTGTTTTAAAAATTTCCAATGCTTTATGTGCAATTAATGTTAATAAAATAATTTTCTTGGTTATATTGTTTGATTGCGAAATTTAAAAAAATAATATTGTTATGTTATATCTCTTTAAATTCCGGAACAATTTTTAATTCTTATTTACAACTTTTTAAGTTGTTTAGCATTAAATAGCATTTTAAGTAGAATTGCAAACGAAATTATATTTGTCTTGAGATTATAACATCAATGAAATGCATGAGTATATCTTCATTAATGAAAGAGATACTGTGACAGAATGCATTATTAAAAGTAGTTTGGATACTTAATATTGATTTTACACCTGAAATTTAACTTTGGCAATTTATATATATTATTTAAATACAGATAGATATAATGTTTAAGATGTTATGGCAAACATAATTTGCATACATATTTGATGCTTCTTGTATTCATATTTTGACATTTGAAGACCGCAATTATTTTCTATAAAATATTTTATAAAACTAAGATTTAGTTGGACATTATTTTGTAAATATTTATCAACAAAAAAAAAATCTTTTTTTGTTTTAGGTAAAGACAATAAAACAATTATAGTCTTTTCTTATGCAGTATTAAACTTCCTTTGATTGAATGTGACTTTAAAAAAATGAATCAATTTTGTCCAAAATATTTCAGATAACTCATTGAATTGTAGATTAAGTAATTGAAAAGGGACATATTTCCTCTTTACGGTTGAATTTTGGTGAATTCCAATGTATATTTTAATTAGTAATATTTGTATCGATGGGTCTCAAAAACACAACTATGTAGGATCAATGATCTTTTTGTTGTTGAAATCTATATATTTTAAAAAGGAGATACTAGTTAAAAGATTGTTAACTCTATGTAATTGTTACGCTTGCAATTAAGGTCAGTGCAAAGTTGTAGAATAATTTAGCATTCATATGTTTGTAGATAAAAAAAATTTAAATATTTACTGCCAAATAGTGACTTTATAGTTTTCTCAAATATTTATTTGCTTCAATTTACAAATTTTTTGACAGCTTCAAAAATGTGTCACTTGTTAATAATCTACATTTAAAATTCCTTTCATGGTATGTACAAAAACTGAAACATCTTTATCGACAGTCTTTGAATATTTATGATCCAAAAAGCCGCTTTAGTTTGTGCCTCTTATCCAAAATTGTGTCGTTTCTGGAACAATGCATTTACAATTCCTTATCCTTAGAAATTGACATACAAGTTTTTCACATGACAGAAAATGTTGAAAAACCTGTTACTGGCGAGTTGAGGCTATGGAGGAAGATGTTGAAGAATGACAACTCCAACGGTATTTAGACTAACGTAGATAACATTTTTTATCAAGTCTGACAATTTTAAAAGAGTTATTGCTGACATGAATCTTCGAAATTGAAGTAGAATGTCACAAAAAGAAAAAAAAGTAATATAAGTATCTTTGGAGACAGAATCCAAAAAATTTTAAAAAAATATATATTTATAAAATACACTAGGGAAAGAATTGCTTGAAAAGGATGGTTAAAAACATTTGTTTTAAAAAATTCTGATACTGAATTCAGATATATGAAAAAGGCAAACAAAAAAAATCAATTTCTGCAAAACGAGAATTTCAAACTAAAATGTCATTCTATTGGTTGTCAAATATATATTTTCTTTTTGCATTTACGCATAAATTTTTTGATTAAAAAAGTTTTTTTATATTACATAATAGGTAGAAAAAATAAACTATTAATTATATTCTGAAAATATTAATTACATTTTCTTCAACTGCAAAGGAGATTTAAACATATGAAATACATCAAACGAAGGTATTTGCTATTTACATAACATATGCCAGAAAAA
Source organism: Argiope aurantia (assembly GCA_026543865.1). Taxonomy (NCBI): domain Eukaryota; kingdom Metazoa; phylum Arthropoda; class Arachnida; order Araneae; family Araneidae; genus Argiope; species Argiope aurantia. Next base: position 23,642 of record JAPMOR010004709.1, read on the forward strand.
AAATCTAAGAATAATTGTCATTGATAAATAGAATTAGTTTTATTGAGGAATAGAATAATATTTGTACAGATTTCATAAATTTTCAGAGCTTTTCCTGTCTTTTCCAAGAATTTGTCGTACTACTGCATGAAAATAAAAATCGTATGTAAAATGTTGGATCCATGTAACATCCAATGGATTAAATAAGCGAGAATTTGATTAAATAGACATCATATGAATTTTTCTTGAAACAATACAAACTTTTTTCATCTCCATTAGATGATAAACATGTTCTCGCCGGAAATACTCCGATACGTCATTGAAGGGTTAAAGATGTTTGTCCCAAGGCATTTTGCGTATCATTGAAGAAAATTTAACACTTATACACTATGAGACATAAATAACATGGATCAAAATATACAAAAAAAGTATTTCAATTGTATATTGAGGTACATTTTTTTCCCCAATACGTGAAATAAAAAAGTATTTCCGTTAATTAATTATCATGCACAATAAAATATCTTTTTTAAATTAAGACAATTCATTCGAATCGCAATAATGGCTGCGGAAATTTATTGATTAGGAATGGTAAATAATAAATTAACAAGTTTAGAATTGATCAAAAAAATTTCTTTTTCTTTTCTTTCTTTTTTTTTACTTTATGTTACGATTATTCACTTTTATTTACTACTCAAAAACATGCCTTGTTAAACAACATTTCATGAATAAAATACTTTCAAAAAGTTTAAAAGTTTTTACTGGTTGTTGCTCTTGAAATAGAAAAGCAATGAATGTAAATTATCGTAACGACTTTAGCTTTTACGGGCCGTGAAACAACACAAATGATCATTAAAACTTGATGTTCTAAAATGCTCTAAATGAGTCTACTGGAAAAAAAAACAAAGCTTAATAACACGCGAAGATGTAAATTAATGGTTTGTGATGGCCATCGCTCGAGTAAAAGTTCCGCAGAAGAAAATTTCATGTCCTCAGGCATCCATAAAATTGAGATATTATAACGACATGTACCAACAATTAGTTTTATTGCGAAATTCTTATTTCAAGGGAGATGGATAGTTCGAACTCTATTTCCTCTTTCTTTTTTTTGGGGGGGGGGGGGAGATTTGGAAGAAAGAAATAGAAATTCGAATGCCGCCGTAAAAGTTGGAATAAGGAAGAAAAATGCTTTCTAAACAAGAAATAAAAAAATTGTTATCGATAAAGAGAATGATTGTTATCGATAAAGAGAAGCAAGATATATTTCAATTGAAATAAACTTATTTAAAATTATAGTAAACTGCAGTGTTTATTTAAATCAGAATCAAGTAACGATTATGTAAATCATCGCTGTCAGTAGCTTGTTTATATCTTCCAGTTTCGCAGTATTTGATTGTGTAGGCTTCAACAAATCGTATTAGAAATTTTAATATGGAATGCAGATATATGATGTTTGTTAAAATTAGAATATATTAAACGTATGAACGTTTGCGAAGGCATTGTATTCTAAAAAAGGCCTTTAATTAAAATAATGTGCTATGAATAAATTGGAAAATTAAATATATTTTATCTACCTGTATTCTAATAATTCATACAAACAAAACTTATATTAAAATTGTTGATTTATAGTCACTTGAGTAAATTAAAATACGTTTTATGGTCAATTCAATCTCATGCATGAAGTAAATTTGCGGAATCCATTTTCCATGAGGCATTCCAAAATCAGCATAAACAATAAATAAAATCATTTTTAAAATTGTTTTAAGTCAAATTTTATGGAAATTTGGGTTAAATTGTATAAAGATTTATAAAAGAATAATTAATGAATAATTAATTTATTAATTGAATTTATTTAACCAATAAAACTAAAATAACATAATAATATGTAATTAAAAGTTCATATCAATATTTGTATTAAAATTAATTGATTCCATTATGATAAAAATTTGGTGTCATTGGTTTGATGAACATATTGATATCAGGCGTATAATAGTATAAGTTTATTCAATGAATTGTGATATGTATATATTATCAATGGATCTAAATATTAGCTTGAATGTGTTTATTTAATATCAAAATGCTATCCGCTTTTTTGTGATTAAGTATGCAGTTAAAATAAAGAACTTAATCAATGTATGAAAATATGACTGGCGACTATAATGTTATTTCATCATGCCATTTTGTATTGGTTCTTTACATGAAAGTCATTTTTTTTCAGATTTAAAACACTCACATATTCAAAAATTACTCAGTGCAAGATAAAGTATGACTTATTATTATATATACAAATCACTTATCAAAAAAGATGAGTATTGTGATTCTCTTGAAATCACCTAAAGCTGTATGGGTGCGCTTACATAAAAATTTATAATTGTCTCCGATTTACGAAAAATCTATTTTTCTATTTTCATAAGGGTATAGATGTTATTGAAAATGCACAATTATATTTATTTGATGGAACTAAAGACATAATTGTGCGAAACTAAATAGATTCGTAATTAAAGATTAGAATTTGTGATGCATGTTTAGCGCAAGTAATTCTGAGTGTCCGAACTAAAAGGTTTCCAAAAGTCATGATTTATTATTACAGAATTACTGACCAGAATATATTGCAATGCTTCTCCATGGATTCGAAACTCTTCCAAGATTTCCAGAGGTACTGAAGTGAATTCAAATTTTCCAGGCTACAGTGTTTCCTTTTGCTACAAGATAGCACCCGCTCTATAACTCTCTCATGGAGATGTTAATGTGTATTTGAATATAAAATTTTCTGAAATTTGGATTGGAAGTGTGAGCCGAATTACTTGGTCTTCACGGTCAACCTATCTGACTACATTATATCTTTTCGCTGATATAATAATTAAAATTGCAGATAAAAAAAATGACGGATGAGTTAAAGAAGTGTATCATTAAAGCATTTCGTTTAATAACTCCTGATATACTAAAAACCACTTGGAAAGAACTAGATTACCATTTAAACGTTTTTTACGCTGTAAAAGGTGTGGACGTCAAACTCTTGTTACATTAAAATTTGATAAGATGCTATTTCTTTCTATTTATTAATTTTAATGAGTAGTTCCATAATATGAAGTCAAAAATTTTGGATAATTTTAATCTGGACACCCTGTATAACAGGTGTAATGATACAGAAATTTTCCTGTTAGTTTCGCCTGCTTTACTAATTTTGAAATCTACATTTAAAAACTCGTAGTTAAAAGATTCAAGGATATGAAAACATAGTGACAATTTGGAGAATTTTTCCATTAAAGTCTCTTGACGATAATATTCATAGCAGCAAACTCTTGACGAATAATTCCCCAAAAATAAAAGGTAAGAAAAATGCCCACAAGAGAGAGTGAAGCAAGAAGTGGAAGATGTTCTGAAAAAAATTCATGATTTATACCATTTCGTGATAAAAAGAGAAGTTTGGGAAAAATAAAATAAAGAAAGAGTCATCTGAGTTCTGATATGTCCTCGGGGAGCTATTGCCTTCTACTGCATAGAAAACAGACTATATTCTTTCTGGGGAATCGATAATTATGCAAGTATGTCTTTTCCAAAACAGTAGTACAAGGGCTTGGGAAACTTTACAATGAATCACTCAAGATTGTAAGAGTAAACAGAAATTGTTTTTGACTTTATGTATTATGCAAGCAGATATTTCAATTACAGCAGGATATCATATTTAAAGCATGAGTCATTAGGAAGGAAGGTGCCGTATCATAGATAATCGTTAAGAAGTTATAATATGGATATGGCTAGAAATCTGATAAATCATCTCATTATTTTGATAGAAAGATTATCCTGATTTCGTTTTCTTTTTATCTTCTACATGCATTATGGATCGAATTATTCCATATTTCCCACGTTATATTTTGAATTTCTGTCAATGTTAGACGTAACAATTTGTCACATGTATTTAGAATAAATTATACACACTATTATTTCCTACTCTATAGTTAAATTAATTTTGAAAAAAAATATTATTTTTGTTATTATTAAGTGACAGGGAGAACTTATTAACCTGTTAAGGTTTACAGTTCCCTCGGTACTTAACAACAGAATTTCGAAGCAAAAAAAAAATAATCTAAAAGAAAGCTTACATTCTACGTACCCTAAAACTAGATTTTAATCATTACTGTGAAGGATCATGAAGGAATTAAATGTGTTTCCTAGTTAATGATGATATCAAGACTTTTTCTTGTAAGCATCATAATCTTTATTATCTTCACTATATGTCTCTAATTTGAGCAACATCTTGGCATTTAATAGATAAATTTCCTATGTTTTCCTAAATGAAGTAAAATTTTTGTTGTTTTGAGGCATGCAGCAATGTAACGGCTTAAATTATAGACGCATTTGTAATATAGACCCATTGTAAAGTAACGATCATGAAAACATAGGCTGAGCCATTATAAATAGATCACCTAAGTTCTATGTCCTCTGATGATTTGATTAAATAATGCATTCAAACAAGCTTGGTAGATGTTAACAAGGAGTACAAATCGAAATTGCTGTGTCTCACCCACGAAAGATTCCATGAATTCTGTGAAATTTCAAAGGAATGCTTTTTGATATATTAAGACAGGAGTTGAGACGATCCACTTTGATATTTATTGTACTATCATAAATAGCTTGTCAATACAGTTGATTGCAACCTTAATATCCCTAAGTGTTCATTAATCCCAAAAATAGCAATTTCAGTAGTTAAAGAACTTAGATGATAGAGATCTTTCAAGCAAAGGGTAAAGACTGTTGAAGGAACTGCAAGAACTAGTAAAGATAACTGGCTCCCCTTGTGAATAGTACACGAGTGAAAATATAGTATTTAGAAGATTGAAACCTAAAAATGCAAAAAGAAAAAAAAAAAAAAAAAAAAAAAAACTCACTTTCCAAAACACTAATATGATTGTTTTTAAAAAAATATTTCCTTATTTCTTGCTTTGCAAATATTATTAGCTAAAGCTTACTAATATATTATTAAAATGCATTGAAATAATGAAATTAATTAAATTATACTATTCTAATGATAAAACAGCTTTAACATATCCATATGTTTCAGCGTATTTTAATTCTTCGAAATATCTGAAAGGGTTAATGCTATTAAAATTACAATTTGTGATTAAATTCATGATTCCCTGATTTTAAAAAATGCAAAATATGCATATTCATCATTTCATGTGGTTCTTTATCAAACATGATTTAGATGACTTATTTATGCAAAATTCTATGAACATATTTTAATAAAATGTCGAAATTTTTTTTATTGCTTTCATCCGATGAAGTAATTTATATGTGCATAACGGCTAGTATATTATGTTTTGTTAATGTGATTAATCGGTTACCATTAATAATAATGCACTAGTTACATTGACTGTAAAATATATATTGCACTCTACATTTAACCTACAAATGTTAGTATAAATGAAAAACAGAGGTATAGGAAAATTATTTTTCAGCTTGAAATATTTTTAAAAATTATTTTTCTCGGGCTCTGATTATTAACATAAAATTTTAAAAACTCATGATTTTGTTTGATTTTGTAGAATATTAAAACCTATTAGGCTCTGAAATCTAAATAAATAATCTTAATTAACTTGGCTTGAAATGTAAAGTTTTCGTAAAATTCTTTTCTTCTCTGGTTTCCAAAATAAATAAATAAAATAAAACTAGCCGCATTATGAAGCTTTCAGTTTTATTATTTCAGAAAATTATATTATAGTTATTATATATATATATAGAAAATTATATATAGAAAATTATATATAGTTTTATTATTTCAGTTTTATTATTTCAATGCCGCTTCAAAGAAGTTTTACCAATCAAATCGTTGTATTCCCTCCAGACTGCCAATAATTTACTTAAAATGCTGATTTAAATACTATTCCTACTATAAACGTAGTTTATTAACCTAAAAGAAGAAAAATGGATCTGGTAAGATATATAAAATCTTTTGAAACATCTGGTACAAGAGGAAAAATTTACTAATCGCAGAAAGTATAAGAAATTTAAGGATTATATAAGCAATTTGTATTTAAAAATGTGAGTGAAGTGAAATAGTTTATTCATTCGTTTTGCTACCGACACAATTTAGAAATGATTTTCATTTGTTTCACTGTCACGACCCTAAAATATTCACTTCTGCTCTTATTACAAGCAAATTAAATATTTAATTGATTTTTCTTAAGCTATTCAAACACAAGTATAAATACACCGGCGGAAATGTCACAAATAGCAAAACCGAGATAGTTGGAATCAAATTAAATTTCTTAGATAAACAGACTCTCATTGGACTTGGAAACAGCTGCCATTGGATTGAGTTATAGCTTAATTAAAAATGAATACCGTGCTTTATTCATTAATTCCCAAAATTAATTAAAAGATGACATTTCTGCCATACTAAACTCCTTCTTAAACTGACCCTAATTCCATTTCCATTACATTCCTTAGATGGTTGGGTTTTTTTTTCGGAAACAAGCTACTTTTTCTATTCTTAATTGCTGTCACAGAAAAATGAAGTACAATTTGAAACTCTTTTAGAATTCAAGGAATGTTACTGTGAGAGTAGTTTTACACCATGCTTTTAACTTCATAGCAATTCATGCTAATAATTTTGAAATTTCGCTATAAATATTTTATTCTTTCCTGATATTTGGAAGTTTTAAATTTTATATAATAGGTAGTCTTGATAAAAATAATTTAATTAAAATTGTAATATTTTACTTATAATTTAAACTTTTAATTTAATTTAATTTTGATTTCACAAGTATGAAAGTATCTGAGAGCGAATGTGAAAATAATGTCTCCATTGAATGAGATAATTTTAAAAAACTATGTGCAATAATAGGCTTATAAAAATGCGTCTTAAGGAAATTTAATTGAATTTATTCAATGCTGACGCAAAATTTGAAATTTGAATAAAATATAATAGAATGTGAAAAGAATTTAGTGAATTATGACTTATTAAGGGATCCAAGAAAGCTATTTTTGTAATCACAAAGTTAAAGATTTAATGACTGAAACTTTTTATTTATATTAAGTGAAGTAATACGTGTTCAATCGCTACTTTTTTGTATTAAAAAATATGAATTCTGATGCCTATGAATTAAGATTAACAGCTCTTCTCCTCATTCTGTATAATAAATTTATTCCCTTTCTGAAGAATTTGTATTTTCTTCCGACGAATGTTAAAATTGGGTTACTATCCACAATCAATACTCTATTGACTGGAAGAACATAACACCGGAGAATAGAAACGCACTCAGAAATATTTAAATAGGGTTTCCAAAACGTGGAATATCTCTTTATATTCCTTTATTCTATATAAATACTTAAATATTTATAAAATTTTTACTCATATTGAATCATTCATTTTGTAAAGGAGTATATGAATTGAAAAGAGCATTATTTTCCATTTGATTCAATAATCCAACGATCACTTGCGTTAGCTTCATTTATTGCTCTTTTGTAGCTTAAATGATTGTCCTAAAAATAAAGACTACATCTTACTAATTTTTAGAAGTGTATACTTTTCGGAAATTCTAAACCTTACTCAAAATCTAAACCCTAATCCATGTTATTATATAATTTATTAGAATATTTTCATTATGATGTTTTTCTAATTAAAGTTTCTGATTGATCCTTTTTTATTTTTCCAACTTCTTAATTTTGCTGTAACTTATCTCAAAAATTATAATAAATCAGGTTGATGATTTTACTAGCTACACAAAGCAGCATTTGCAATTTAAAGGGCTTCAGAGAAAAAGATGGACAAAATAATAAACACTCCAAAGACAAATTAAAAAAAATAATGATATAAAAACAAAGAAAGTAACAAGAAAAATAACAAATAAAATGGAAAACTGAAATAACCGGGGTATTGAGCTTAAAAAATGATGCATTAAAAAAGCAAAAATGCCTGCAAGGTGGATGCACGAAATGCTGTAATTCAAGGAATGTAGTGGAAATAAACAGTAAATCAGAATATTAAATTAATTAGAATTTAAAAGTTCTATAATTTCAATTGCGATCCGCTTTAATTCCACTTTCTGGTGAACAACTAATGCGTTTTTTTTTCAACTTTAACATTTTGTTAATTCATATTTAGCATTTTGTTCTAACATTTAGCATTCTAACGAGAGTTAATCAACCATCTGTCGTTATACTGGAAGGAAGAAATAATAGTTCTTATAAAAGTAAGTAGCATTTTATCGTCTTCTTAGTGACTTTCATGAAGTCAAAGATGAAGAAAATTACACGATGTCCTAGAGAAGCAAGGAATCGAAAATAGAAGAAAACTGAAGGTGTTATTAATGGCAATGAAAGTGATGAAGATCTGGGGAATCATAAGGGAATTATCTGCGTTATTTTTTTCAGACCCACTCGATTCTTTCTTGCCAGAGGGCAAAAACTTGAGACTAATTTCTTGAAATATATCAAGTAAAGACGAGCTCTTGTATGTATTTGGAATGAATATGGATTTGGGATTGGGTTTTAATAAGCTTATATCTTAAACTATTTCAATGATCATATAAAAAATTTAAGCGAGGTTAAAAATTTGAAATATTTAATTAAAGTTTTAAGCTCATTTGTGACTGGTTTTCAAAGGGAATAAAAAGTTTGAGGATAGAAAAGAATACTATTTTTATCATTTCTTGATAAATTATTGTATCTTTTTACGGTTCGCTATCAATAATTTTAGAGATAATTTTAATTTTGTGACTTCAATTAATTATTCTACATTAGCTAAGAAGTATAAATATATTTTCAATAATCAGAATTGTTTTCGCTTAATTATTTAAGAAAGAACATAAATGCAATTTTTCCTATTTGAAAAATTACCAGTCATTTACAAATAATGGTTTTAATTATTTTTTTTTATTTAACTCCGCTTTTCCTCTCTTATATTACCTGGACATTCATTATTAAGGATTTTTCTGGGTTTTTTTTGTTTCCCTTTACTACCCTTCTGACATCAACTGGGCATTCTTTAGAATGCTAGTAAAGATAATTTTACCTCAACCTGTAAAGAAGGACCTGGAAATGGAATATAACTCACAAATGTGGACGACGGACTATTCCCCTGCCAGTGGATCATAGAAATCTCAAGTGAAATTTAATACCAGGTAGTGTGGACAAATATCCAGGGAGATAATCACTTGCAACTGTATTTACTGCCTGAATGCCTAAATGGAACAATATACCATATATTTTTACGAAACGTTTTTCTGGAAAAGTTGCAAAGTGTGCCGGTCGCAGTATAGATAGGCATGTTCCTTTCTACACTGAACTGTAACTATAATATGCATCATCACCTAAATATTACATATTAAATGAGTTGAACTGGATTCACGGTATCCAAAACTTGACCTCCACGTTCGCCAGATTGTAATTCACGAGACTATCTCATACGGGGTCACCTTAAATCATTTGTGTGACGCCTCTGGACATAGTGAGGCCGATGCACACGATAACTTCGAGTGACTTGGGAATCATTTTTATGTCGTTATAGACTGTTTGACATCAGCGGCCATCACTTCATTTCTTCAATTGATGTTGTCTTATTATAATCTAATTTCTCTTGATGTATAACAATCCTCTGAGTTGTCAGTTCATTAATAGAGAACTCTACATTCATATTTTAATTCTATATGTTTTGAATAGAACAAAAATCTCATTTAAAAGATTTAGCTGAAACATTTTTCGACATAAGAATTTTGATATAAGATGTATGAATAAAAATATTTAACGCATTTAATCAAACATCTAATTTTTGAAATATATAAAGTTTAGAAAGCACCTATTAATTTTTTAAAGTTTAAAAGCATCTTCCTGTATAAAATTAAGAATTCTGTACAGGAAATTTTGGCTTTGTCGAAATTTTGGCTATTTTAAATGAAATGGTAAAATTTTGCATTCATGGTACTCGGATTGAAGTGTATGCTCTACATTTCATAATTTATTATTTAATTTTCACATTACTTAATTAACAGTTCATTTTTTGATGCACATTAAAATATCTCTTAGAACAATGAATTTATTAATAGCGAATTTAATTTATAAAGTTGAAATTCACCATTACTTTGAATTACTTTACTGAATATTTTATCTCCATTCTCTGGAAATGATAGTCGATCAAATGTATAATTATTTATAAGATTAAAAGGATCTTCTTCCAATTATAATAAAAATGTATTAATATCGCCAGATAAAAATAATAAATATAATTCAATGTTCAAAATTTCTAATGAAAAAATTTAAGTTGTAATGATGGAAAAAAAACTTAAATAAATGGAAATAAAATAAAAGCAACATTAGATTTTATGAATTAAATGTGATTGCAGGCCATTAAAGTTCAATTTTCTTAATCGCAACATTTTCAGTGACAATTAATAATGCTTGCTTGAAACAAAAATCAAAGGATTTTGAAAAAATGTTTCGTTTTCATCATTTTTGTGGAATGATAGACAAATATTAAATTTGATAGTTTTTCCAGTCTTCGTATGTTGCTGTGTTTTGACACTTTGGAAAATCATATGCAATTTATATAGAAATAATTTCATCTGATCGAGTACAAATCTTTGATGTCCTTTCTCCAAATCCAATAAATTTGCTTAAAGTGAATGTTGTTAAGTGTAAAAGAGATACTTTAAATGTATCCTTCTGTATCGAGGGTTGAAAATAGTTTTTCAGATTTTATTTTGCCTAAGATTTATTTCTTCTTTTCTAAAATTTTATTAATATATGTATATATATACGTACATGTTCAGCTTATATTAATTATAAAATATATTTTTTAATTTAATTTAATTTAAATTCATTTAAAAACATCGCCTAGGATTCGGAAAGAGTAATGTATTATAATTTTTCCAAATTTATTTGCAAATGTTTTTCAAAAGGCATATCAAGCACTGTTTTTATTCTGTTTATTTTTGAAATGTATTTAAATTATTTTTCTTGCGAATGTTTCAAAGAAAATAAATTGTTTATCTGTTTATCGTAGTCACTATTTTTTTCCAAAAAATCAAATAATTTGCGTGCGAGAAATTGCTCAACAAATTCATTTCCTTTTTAGACATTGAAAGGCTTAATTTGTTATCTGTAGAATTTACTCTAAGAGTAAATCAGAAGAATAGGTTAACTTAAAAGAAGTAAACAATCTAAATTAAGCTCGCAAATAATATAAAATTGGTTTAAAATTAAACATGAAATCATAAATGATGCAACGATTTTGTATGAAATCTGTTGAAACTTCTTTTAACTGCTACATAAGAAATTTATGACATTATTGAGAACGACTCTAACTATTTTAAAGACTACAGCTTTGCAGTTATTAAGCTTCGATTTTTCGATGGTCTATAGTTTTAATTTCCGTTGCATTTTAGACCATAATGCAAATTGACTTAATCCTTCATAAAATAATCCTAACAGCATCACTATTGAAAATTTAATTAAAAAAATTCCATTCATTTAAATGTATTTGTACCAAGATTTTATACTAATTTTTTACGATTTCTGAAGTTTTCGTTTCTTCCTTTAAAAAAATTGATTGGAGAAAAAAAAACAGATTGTCACTTGGGATTATTAAATATTCCCACAAATTCAATGCATCTATTGACTTTTCGTGATAGAAATGATCATGGGAAGTTTTATTGTCACGGTAGCTAAAAGAATAAATTCCTAAAATTACTAAAAAGTGAAAAATAATTATTGGTATTATAAAACTGAACCGAAAACAGATTCCTGAAGATTTTCATCTAAATAGAAAATGTACAATGCACTCAATTGCTGCTACAATATTGTCTAAAGAAAGTATGATGATTTGTATATATGTGATTAAAGATATGTATTGATATATGTGATTAAAGATATGTATTGATATATGTGATTAAAGATATGTATTGATATATGTGATTAAAGATATGTATTGATATATGTGATTAAAGATAGAGAAATAAACATGTTATCCAACAAGCATTTAGCACAGAAAACACTAAGTAAAACTCTATTTGATATTTGATTATCATTATTGAAAAAAAAATGGGAATAGATTGGACCAAATAATGATGTAGTGGCAATCAACTCATTTATTGAGTTTGTACTAATATTTAAAATGAAACCTATGAATGTATATATGAAAAAATGTGAAAAATATTTCTTCAAAATTTAGGAGTGCTAATAGTTGCTCGTGCTAGGAGTGTTAAAATTGCTAATAGTTGAATCAATGCATGAAATGACGAAATATCAAAAAATGCAATAGATTAATCTAGAAAAATGCAGAAGACCATGTAAAAAAATGATGAAATGCAACCTTCTGCTAAATGAAGTCGATGCGTTGCATGTCCTAGAACTCTTGATAAAGAATGTAGTAAATACAAACAATTTGTTCGCAATTGCCATACCAATTATAAAACAACTATATGATATGAGTGCTATAATCAAGATGACTAATTAAATAGAGCATTTTGCATTCGATTTAATAATCCTGATGCAAATTTATCATCACGTTATTTTTAAAGGTTTTTTTTTTCATATTCTATTTTTTATGGCTGAATTTACAAATTTTTTAAGGTTTTTTTTTTTTTTGCAGATTCTATTTTTTATGGCTGCAAATACAAATTTTTGAAGCTATGTTATGGGTTTTGTTTGATATGGTAAGTAAAATTCTTGTATCTTAATGAAGATGTCATTAAATGACCTGACATGGTCTTCCGTGTTTGAAATTTCCACATGCTGATCCGATGGTTAATTATCAAACTAAATATTTAGCTAAATAGATAGTGTTTGATCAGGAAAAATGCTCTTATATAATATATAAAATTGATATATTATATAAGATGTATACAAATTTATATATTATAATATAATATATTATATATAATATAATGCATTATATTTATATATTTTTCTGCAATATTACGAGTATAGCCATTCAATATTTTGTAAAGATTAATACCTATACACTTTTTTTCAGATACTTTATATACATCTGAAATAAAGCATTGAATATAAATTCAGTTGATTTCTACTACTTTTTTATGATGCACGAAATAAATATTCGCATGTTAAAAAACGTAATTTTGGCCTTGGAAAGTGGAAGAGGTGTGCGACTAGAGGCATTATGTTCCATCAGTTAAAGTATTAGCATTTCAGTCAGCCCCATGCATTTTTGCTGATTAGAAGAATATATTTTTGACTGTGGTTTATTTAAGAAGATTGAGGATCCGGTTATTGTTTTTCAAGCATGAAAGCAGTTACAGATCCAAAATCACCTAAAATCATATTGATTTTTCTCCTAATACATTCTTAAATTGTAAAAATTGCTGTTTATCCACGGCAAATTTTTACGCGCAAAAAAAAAAAAAAAAGTGAGATAGAAAAGTGAAAAGTTGTGTGGGTGGTCTTTTGCCGAAATTCAGTTCAATGAAAAATAACATTTTTCTATGACGTGATTTTCCGATTTTTAATGCAATTAAATATAAAGTAGTTACAAATGTTAATAAAGTAGTTAATATTTTGTCGAACTAAATGATTCCATGTTTACTGCAAAATTACAATATTTTTTGTCCCTTATAAGTGGAGGGGTCTGTAAAGTGTTTCTTATAATATTATGTTTATTCTTTTTGCATCTGCATTGTTCAAGAATACTTAAAATTTGCTCTTTAGATAAAATTTTGTAATGTAAAAAGAAATAATTTAATTTTTAATGCTAACTATAATGCGTGATAAGCAGTACTTATCTCACGTAATAGTTAATTGATTGGACTACCATTAGTTAGATGCATTTTATATCTAGCTGATATTTCCCTCCTAATTATACGATTGCTCTTTTACTTAACAATAAAATATTTTTTCCCACTTACAGCAAATATTTTTCTATTTTTTACCATTTATACTAGTTAATTGATCAAAATTTGTGATACTCTTTTTCATTTAAGAGGTTGAAGATTGATTGCAGTAATTTTTGAAATTAAGGAAAATGCTCTCTAGAAAAGAGTATAATTAATTATATGTGAAAAATATTAAATGTAGTTTTCTAAAACATTTCTTAAATTTATACCGCTGGTAACATTTCTCTTAAAGTAGTAAATAGTTGAGATAATGTTTTGTACTGGGACCTCAGTTATCTATTTGTACTAAAAAAACACAAATGAAGCATTAAGAAATATTAAAACAAAAAGAAACGTTTCATTTCAAATTGATTTCCTATTTAATATCATTATCAAACTTTAAAAATCAAGCAACATTTTTCATGTCATAGTTTTCAAGATACCAAAATCGCTAAAATTTGGAATGAAATCAGTTTATAAGAATAACTAAAATAAAATCAAGTTTAAATAATATATTTTTTTAATTAATGTGCACTATTAAATCATTTAGAATTTTCTAGAATGAGTATTTTTAAATCATATTTGTTTTGAAGCTCCAAAACTCAAAAAACGGGCAAAACTGCTTTTCTAAATTATAATAAAATGAATGGTCATTTCAATTTTATTCTCATTTATATATTTTTATTTATTCTGTCTTTGATTTGATTTGTTTGAGACTTCATATATCCTGATGGTTAGCATGAATAACTCTAATTAACAAACATGGATGTTAACGAGTTAAGCCATGTCTAGCAAGCGCAATATAGCAAAACAATTAAGAAATACCGCTACTAAAACAAAATTAATACCATCCTCGTACTACAGAGTTGATGAAGAAGATCATGAAATACCTAGTTAAGCTCTCTGTAAATTATCGCATGAAATACAGTGTAGTTAAATTACTTTTCTTGTTAACTTAATAATTTTCTTTACAAACCATGGTGTTGTCTTGTTCTATTCTAATCCTGATAAGAGAATTAATTCCCATTTAATGAATTAACTAAACTGCTCCGCGTAGATATCTAATAAAATGTCTTTTCTGTTGTTTATGGATTAGGGAATTAATCATTATAGCACAGGAAATGTATATTTTATTCATTTATGGAAATAAAGAGAGTAATTATAATAAAATTCAAAACAAGAAAATATATCTTGCGCCGCTAAATATATCTTCACATTGTTGTTAAAAATGATTTATAAATTGATAATAATAATATGTAAGCTTATTTCATTTAATATAATCTTTTTTTTTATCAAAAACAGAAATAATTCAACGATATTTATTATATAGAGAAAATCCCATGGGGAATATGTATATTTTTATGTTTTTTATTGAATTTCTAAACATTTACAAAATAGAATTCATTAGTTCTAATTAAATAAATTTTGAAGTCACTGTTTTGTCACAATCATTGATTTTCACTGCTTTTTTTCCACATATGAAGGATTTATTTTTTACTGTGCAATTATTTTCGGTAAAGAAAATATTGCATTCAAACATTATTGAAAACATTTCAAAGAAATCAGAACAATTTATAATTTTTGTAATATTGAGCAATATTTTACTAAAACTGTTTGTTGATAAGATTTTCACCATTTCAGCGTTATATTCTGAAGAAAAACTAAATAGTTTCAAGAAAATTTAATGAATATTTTTAACTGTTTCCATGCACCCTGTCTATATATGGTCTTAAGAAACTTTTTAATTTTAGTTCGAATATAATATTATAGAAATTATGTGAACTACAGATGGATTTTCTAATTACTTTTTAACCAATTTGCATTATCAAAGGGGAATAAAGTACATTCTCTAATGAATACTTTTCTCTATAAATCTTTGATAGGAAATCTTGTTTTCTAATAATGAAACATTGTTAAAGATTGCAGAAAGTTGAGCAATTAGTCTTATAATTATTCCATAATTACTTAGTTTTCATATAATTAACTTTTTAAATAGTTTTTTATAATCCATTATAGAAGCTCAAAATTATTTTTTCGTATCTGATGACTAATTTTTTATTTCAACTATTCTTATAAACATGATATATTATACAAATTACATTAATGTTTCTTACATGCTTTTCAATATTCTGAATATTGTACAGTATCAAAGATACCGTAGCAAATATTAGATATTTTGTTTCAAAAGCGATGTTATTCCAAACACATTAAAAATACTACAGTATACTCTAGAGTATCCGGCTTAATGTGGCGAAAGTGTAAGTAAAATAATAATAATAAAAAATTTTTAAAGAAAATCTGAAATACCGGATTTTTATGAACTCATTTCTTTGCCCACCAGTACCAGCAGACAAAGTTTTCATACCAAAAACCGTTGTTATAATACGTATTTCCTCACTTATTAATAAATACTAAGACCTCCATTTATCTCATCTCATGTAGAATGTGAATAGTTTTCTTACTTTTATTCCATTTCCACTAGCTTGAGCAACACGCCACTTTTCAATTTCTGCCCAATTTTCTACCAGTTCCCTACTGTACTTTCCCTAGCTCCACTGTGATTAGGTAAAGGGAATAATTATGATAAATTCTTCAATGAAATGCATTTATTGAATAAAAAATAACTATAAAAGTAGTTATGCTCCTCATGTCACCTGGGGAGTATCAGGTTTGACAATGCAATCCGTGATTGAGTATAATTAAGAAATTATTTTATTTCCGGCTTACCACTGAATGATTGAAAATAAAAGAAAAGATATTCTGAAAAAATGAAAATAAAATGTTGTTTTACAGGATTAAAAAATAATTATAAAGGACTTTCAATCAATTCTGAAAAAATCCTAGTAATATTGCTATTTAAGTTTAAAAGTATTTGGAAGGCCCTACTTCGCAATGCAAAATTTTTTTAAGTAAAATAGTAAATAAAATCCCATTCTATGGCTCCTTTAAACTTATAGGCAAAATCTAATTCAATTGCAAACACGGGATCGAACATGAGAAAAATGCAGGGGATTTCGAAGTCCTAATCATTTCTCTCTCTGTGATACGCTTATGCAGATCAAGTATAACCACATGTCAATATTTAGTTATAAATTTATTTTATGTGCAAAATTGTGTTTTATCAGGAAAGACGCCTATATAAATAATCTTAAAAAATCAAACTTATGTCAATATAAAATTTGATCCAAATCGTTATAACATTTTCTGATAAACACGAAATAAATTTATCTCTCTCTCTATCTATCTATCTATCTATCTATCTATCTATCTATATATATAT
>JAPMOR010004709.1:43570-54433 GCA_026543865.1 Argiope aurantia
TATATATATATATATATATATATATATATATATATATATATATATATTCTGTTTTCTTGACAGTACAACATTGTAATGCAGATACAGATGTGTGATTAATCAAATAATATTTAATGATTCATTGAATAAAGTTAATTTTTACAACACGATATCAGTTTTATTTTGTATTTTTTGCTTAAATTTAAATTTCAGTAATATAACAGAAAAAGAAATTCGCTTTACTAGAGTTTATAATACAAAGTTAACCTATTGTTTACCTGAAAATGAAACATTTATAACAACTTATTCATAATAATAAACTTTAAAAGTAATCATATTTGTAAAAATTCCATCACTTTGAATTCCTTTGGGCACAAAAATATACTCTTTCACCATTAAATTGCTTAGATTCTTTTGATCTAAACTAATATGCATCTGGCAATAGGGAATAACAAAGGTTGGAGAAGGAGGGCAAGCATTTTGATAAGCAATAATTCAAAACAACAGGATTGTGGCAAGTATCATTAATATTCAGGAATTCTACCTTTTGTTTTTCCAAGATTATAACTAACAATAAAAAGCAGTTACTATGATATATCTAGATACATGCATCATCATCATAAATCTATACAAATTTATTCAACGAAATTTGTTTCAATAAAATACAATTGCCTTCGACCAGATGCATTTATCTCAGTTATTTGTATTAAAACTACGTTCTATATTTCTTACTAATGATGCTTATGGAATTCCATTAGTAATTTCCTTTACATAAAGAACAATATATTTTACTATAACAACCTTTTTCTTCTACTATATCATTCTGTATCAGAACCGTTTAAATTGCCTTTCGTCGAAAGGTATATGCTGTCAGTATTTGAAAATATAAAGGATGAATAGGACACAAATTTACTTAAATACTATTTTAAGGGAGAACAAATAATGGCTGACATCAAACATTTCATTCAACCTATATTAGCATGTTTACAAGACGTTGAACTGCAATGTAAATTAAATGAAATATTACATAAAAAACTGTTTTTCCTATTTTTTTATGTATTCTAAAGTATATATTTACAAATCAGCAAAATTGCTTTCCTATATTGATTGTTTCATCAATGAACAAAGATACTTGCAGATATTCTTAATGGATATCAGACCAGTTAGCACCGAAAATGGCGAGAAGCTTGGGGGCGGCTTTGGTAGAATCCATGAAGATTTTGGAAAATATGATATTCATGGCACATATCTATTAGGAGTAAATCTGGAGATCATTCTAGAAAATTCTATACTCAGTTAAATTAGTATAAAATGCAGAGAATTCACGCAATTAAACGACTTCTTCTTTGGATAACCAGTCAAGACGCGAGCTAAATAGCTGCACGCTCTGACAGTGCAATCTCCGAAATTGCAATTTTCTACCGTTTGTATTTTGGGTCCCTACAAGTGATGCTCATATTTGTTTCGACAGCGCGTTTTCTACTTAGGCTTAATATTTTTCTGTAGAATAAGGCATCATTTTACATTTTCCAATCCGTAGGAGTATCTCCATCCACCCAGAGATTTCAGTAGAGATTCAGAATACTCCAAAAAATTGGAACAAGCATTTATTTTCTTAAATATGATACATATGCATTAACACCCAGTAGCAAAATATCATTAAATTATGTGGTTAAATGTTTCTATATAGTTTGGATTCTGTGGAGGTTGATAATAAAAAGTTTTAAAAAATAAAGTTTTATACGGTTCTTATAGAGTAAAATAGTTTTAATCACAAAATCTTAAATTTCATATTATTTTTTCATGAAAGTTGAGATGATCAAAATAGGAACTATCTTTATGTATTGACCAACCCGATCACTCAGACCTACAGTGATATATTTAAATGACATGAAACACAACCGTTAGTATTTAAATGACATGAAACTCAACCGTTAGTATTTAAATGACATGAAACACAACCGTTAGTATTTAAATGACATGAAACACAACCGTTAGAGAAAAAATTAAACATTTTACCAAATCATTCAGGTGAAATCAAAGATCAGATCATATGCGTAATCCATCACTTCAGTCTTAAAGATTATTATTTTTCCTTGCATTTATATGTGTAGAATTTAAAGTTTCGATTCAATTTTGAACACTTAATTTAATTTAATTTAAAAATTCAATTGATTTAAAAATTTAATTTATAGTTTGAAAATTTCTCAAGAAATGTCTTAACCATAAAATCTTGATATTTTAGATTTGCGAGATCACAGTTACAATTTATACTATCCAAGAAATAATTAAAAAAATTCTTACTGTAAATGATAAACTGATACATTATACTTACTTATTTCTCAAGTTTTTGGAATGCTTTTTATGTTAATCCGGATTTCCGGTTTTCTACTCCAGACTGTTAAGACGCTAGGAAAACTCCATAGCACCTATGATACAAAATGAAATTATACTTAAATTATAATATCCAATGTCAATAAGAGGTATTTTCAGTTTCCAAAAAGAAAAGCTGGCAGAACTGTATCAAAAATCGGTAGATGACAATTCTTATAATATAGCATTTGATACCTTCTTATAATTACTTCAGAAAAAAGTGGCAACATCTCGTATAACTAAATGGCCTATTTGCAGCAGAAATAAAATACGAAGGTATCCGGATGCATTTAATCGTATTGTAATTCAAATTATACAAAAAGCCCGATGTTTATGGAAATAATATAACAAAATTGCAAATAACATAATAAAAGTTTATATTTGTGATGATAGTTTTGCTGCAATTTGTGTCATTGCGTTATTTATAAGCATTAAAATGTATTTAATATATTTCAAATATTTTAAGGAAATCACTATAGCTATTCGAGGATTCAACTTAAAATTTTAATTTCTAGAATACCCCTTGTAATTTAGCTTCTCTAGAAGAGCATCTAAATTGAACTCATTGCAATGCCAATATACTTCTGAATGCTAATGAATATAAATTTTTGACTTTAAATTTTTAAATGAGTTACCAAATTTCAGGATCAAAAGGGGGTCAATATTTTGGACGAAAGTCGAACCTCTCACAAATCCCTGTCTGAGGGTGACCTTTGAAAAAGTCTTCAGGCCGGATTCAGCATTTCTTTCTTCTTTCTGAGTTCTTTTTGTGCATTTAATATCTTTTTCTGATTTGGTTAAGTTCATTTGTGATTTAGTTGCAGCAGCATTAGCGTCTCTAAATGCAATCTATCTTTTATTAGTTTCGTTCAGGAAATATTTATTTTTGATAGAATTCCATAATGATTGCTTTTTTAATTGATAGTTTCTTTTTGCCAAATATGCTTGACTTTAAAATTTTAAAATTAAAATTTTCTGTATTTTGTACATGTGCAGTTGAAAATTATTTAATAAAAATATTTATACTTTAATAACACATGGACTCCTACAAGATAAATTTCATATTGTTTTGGGTGTAAACTGTATTTTATTTCACTTTATAGGAAAGAAATTTTCCATATAATTAATAATTACTACTTAAAATTGTATAATTACTACTTAAATCCTTACTTTTAAAAAATGGAAAATGAAAAGCAAATTTAGCGGAAATGAAACCAAATTCTTTTTATTTCTAAAAGTTATTTATTTCACTTATAACAATTAATTAAATTATTTATAATGATTAATAATTATAAAGTAAATAGTTAATAGCCAAAGCATTGTAACATCATTTAAAATTCCAGACAGTCCTGTTTATCTGCATTGTTCGACATAACAGCATTAATAAATATTTGAATAAGTATAAGTACAAATATAATTATAATATATTTATTTTTCAGTGTCTAGAAGTTCATCACGGGACTTTCTTTACAATGAAATATTGCTTTGAAAAACTATTTATTTTAATAGAAATTAATTATAAATTTACAAATCCTTAATATAAATGTACTTATTTCTTATAATATAATATATTCTCTGAATAATAATTTCGATTCGTTCTTTAATTGAACACTTTCCCTAGAGTCTTTTTCCAAACCGTTTTACTTTATTTTTGAATTATCTTTTCAAATATTCCAAAAATTGTTAAAAAGGAAAATTTTACTAACTCCTCTGCAATTAGAATGTTTTATTATTTATTATTATTAATCCTTAACAATATTATAATATTCAATAAAATAAATTTGCCATTAGACTGTTTCATTAATCTATTCATATATCAGATAAATTCTTGCGT
Organism: Argiope aurantia; assembly: GCA_026543865.1. NCBI lineage: Eukaryota > Metazoa > Arthropoda > Arachnida > Araneae > Araneidae > Argiope > Argiope aurantia. The sequence continues at coordinate 47,757 of JAPMOR010004709.1, forward strand.
CGTATTTTTTCATAGTTTTAAAATAAAATTCGTATATTTATTTCAATATTTATAAATAAATATTTTATAAATCATGGATTTTGTGATACACAGCTGGAGAAGAATGCAGGAGAGAGATACATAACATATATTTGACTTTTTTTCTATTTTGTTATTACTTATTAAAAAAAGTGATTTTTTATTGGTTTGAATATTAAAAATCAAATTTAAATTACTTGTTTTATAATCATAAGTAATGATATGGATAAATATTTGCAATAGCTTATCTTATAAAAATCTTTAAAAAATAAATGCATAAAAAAAATTCTCTGTTGATGTTTCTCATAAATCATAATAGTATTGCCTAAAATACCTCTTTATTTTATAATAGAATTGGAAATATAGCTGAAGGGCAAACAAATGTGCCGCTGGCATTAGAGACATATCTTTCAGTAGTAAACATCTTAACTCCGAAAAGATTTCGAAAGTAAATAAAGTTTGTAATGCAGCTTCTACAGCATTTGAAGCATCAAACAGCTTTATACAACGGTCCATCTCTATTCTACTACACTATCAAATATATTTTTAAGAAAATCAACGACAACTAACTTTAAAGTCAAATTTATTTTTCTATGCCTGGAATTCCATTGAACTATTTCTGTGTTTAAACATGTCTCTTTTCAAAGCTCAAATTTTATTTTTTTCGTCTGTTTTTCTCTTTAAAATTTTATTTGAAATCTTTTCAAAAGGCGTATATATTTATTACTAACATATTTTAAATATCTTAATTTTATTTTAGAATGTTTTATAAATACTGCTTCCTACTTTTTCAACATTTTTACTTCATATATTTAATCTTTCTAAATCACTCATGCATCTAGGAAATTTAGTGCCACCAAAGTTCTGAAATTTTACGATTCGTTATTTGTTGGTGAATGTTATTTATTTAATTTAAGTATGAATTATCATTATTCCACATATTTCTGAAGATTCCCTATTCTTAATAACAATTTTTTCTTTCATTTTTTTTCTATATCAAGGACATGCATGTTTTCTAAATACAGTTTTTGGAGCTTTTCAATGTTTTCATTTCGCATATTTAACCTTTTTAAAACACTCAAGCGGCTTGGAAATTTATGTCGTTTTTGAATTACCATTCTTCCTCATATTTCTACATATTTACTATTTCTAATAACATTATTTTTTCGTTTGTTTCTATATCCAGAACATGCATGCCTGACTCAAGGGACGAAAAAGTAAATACTGATTCTTAGAAACTATATAATCTTAGATACAAAGTGCAGCTTAGTCCTAATTAAAGCATTTTAAGTATTGAATGAGTGCCGAAAAAGTCATTTTAAATAAATTTCCTTATTTATTGACTGGTGTTTTAAAACATGCAATTTTAAGATTTTGACAGTTCAGACGATTTTATAAAAATGACAAATATTTTTCAAAAGCAAGGAATAAGAGTTTAAATTTTAATTAATTATGTATTTAAAAACCTATTAAGTTTACATGAATTTATAAAATATAAGGGAAATTTATTGCTGGATTGGATGTAAACTTATAACATGCTCCCGGGGAAAGAACTTGAGAAAATCTCACTTCACGAACGTGAATAACATTAGAATTTCTTTTCGAATCAAAACGATCTACTTCATGGAAATATTTCTCAATCCTGAAATTACATTTTTCCAGTTTATGGAATATTTTTCTTATTCACATTTATATGTGAGAAAGTATTGAAGGTAATTCAACTGCTTTCAATCAGAATACTAGTTATGTTACTGAAATCTTAAAAAATTAAATTAACAGATATTCACAAATAAATGCTTAAAATGGATTGAAAATATTTTTTAATTTAAGAAATTTGTAAAATACATCCTGAAATTTGAACTATTTGAATTAATTTCTTTAATCAGATCTTTGCGAATTAGTAAGGTTTAAAATTATGAAACCGATTTTTTTGCCTATTTTGATGCTTTCTATATTTTCAAATTAAAGAAAAATTCGAAAAAATTAAGTAATCATATATATGGAATATGAAAGTGAAAATATTTCATATTATTATATTCATAAAATTGAATTTTATTTCCAAAATTAAATCTCATATTTTCACATTTCTTTTAAATCTTGGGCAATATTTATTTCATATAAATTGAAAATTACAAATGAGAATGTTAAGATCTGTATAATTAAATCCAGGATAAAATTCTACGCATTTTCTAAATTTATTTTCTACATCTATGGATTAAGAAATTGAAATTTGAAATTCTAAAATAATAAAAGCAAAATCTTTGCTTCGCCTCCTCCTAGAAGGAAATGCAAAACAAAGACTTCAAATTATATTCTAATTTCTTTTTTAATTAAAATATATCTTTTTTAAATCCGTTAGATGGAGATTTACTGATAAAGTTAAAATACATTCATTTAATACCAGAAGAAAATGTTTTAGATTTTAAAGTATTTTTTCCTATACTTCAGAGGAAAGAAACAAAGAGATGAAAAAAATTGAATGATATGAAAAATCAAAGAATAAAAATAAAAACAAAAATTATTTGACTTAGAAATAAAATTTCTATATTATTAAATATTCCTTTTTTATTTTTTTTTATCGAAGGAATATCTATTTCTTAGAAAAAGAAAATGGCAAATGAAGGGAAAAAATATTTTTATAATCCCAATATACCAATTCTCTGGTACTACAAATATTTTAAAAACATTTTTATACAACTTTATAATAATTCATTTAGCTTTATTGACAAAAAAAATACCTTTGTAAGGATAATTTTGTCAAATAAGAATGTTTCAAGCTTTTGAAAAAAACTAGAGAGAAAAATAAGAAAGTTATGAGGGGTCATATCAGTCTTATCTATAGTTTTACTATCAGTGAAATGAAACAAATATTACTCATACTGGTGTCTTAAAATGCCTAAAAGGAATTTTAAAAGGAAACAAAGTTTAATACCACGTTGAGATATAAATTAGTGATTTATAGTGGTCACTTTTGCAGTACTATTTTGGAAAAGAAATAATCATGGATTTATAAATATCCTTTATCATTATAAAATATCTTAATTATTTTTATTAAAAACTCTCCGGCATTGACGACGAGTTAATCCTTTAAGATTAACTATTGCTGAAAATTTCTATTAAACACTTTCTGTAGCTTGATATTTTTCCTCATCAAAATATTTATGAACGAAGTTTAAATTTACTATTTAAGAATCCATAAGCTATACTGTTCATTATATCTTACATTTAACTAATTTTCTGTTTATATGAACATGCAAAAATTATTTTAGAAAGAAGCAATGCTAGGAAAAATAGCAAAATAGGGAGCATTTTTATTTTATTGTTTCTTGATTTTGAAGCTAATTCTCAATTGTAAGCATAACAAAATTATAAAAAAAAAGTTTTTTTAAAAAGCATGCTTTATATTAAAATCTACTCATCATGGAAAAGCAAGCCAAATCTTATTTATTATCAACCATGAAGAAACCCATTGTCAAATAATTGTAGCATTAATACAAAAGTGTCAGTTGCACATCGGCAATGGAGTACATTGGTGTAAACTATACTTAAAGTATTTTTTTAATTATTAAAAAAATAAATCAATTATAATTTAGAAACTTAGACATCATCGAAAAGATTTTTTAAAAAATTATATGTTGAAAATGATGTAAAATTTTATTTTGACCTGCAATATTTTAGAAAAGCTTTGCGAAATAATGAATGCATTTAAATAAATATCTAATTAAAATTTCAAAACTTTGACTTCGAGTTACGCCTTCTACTCTCTAAAATATATGCATGCAGAACCTAATATCGGATTGTGAAGCATCAACGCACACACATTCATCTTTAATAGTATTAAAGATTTGTAAATAAATGTTAGTTTAAATCATTTTCAACTGTTGATAATATCTGATATTTGAAATAAAGTGATTTTAAAGGCATAGTTTTGTTTTATTAATCAATTTAAATATAAAGATAATTAGGAATATATTTTAATGAAATCTGTGAAAAATAATACGTAATAAAGTAAATATTTGGTGATCCTGTAAAGTATATTGTGTCTTCTGTATGTTCTTGTCAAAGTCTTATATCGAAGTGAAATTTAAAAAAATATATTTGATTATTTAATTTTATAAAAATTATATTTCTTACTATGATTATTTTAAATAGAATGAATTTGCTATTATAGTAATTATCAGTGAATGCAGTTTTTATTCTTCGATGCATATTCATTGAGTTCTATAGGAAATAGATTGCATTCCGGCGAATTCTAATATTATGCAACATGATAGAGGAAAAAAGATGGAAATACCTTTACCTGAATTGGAAATCTATTTAATCAATTTATTTTATATGTGTTTCTTCTATTATGAGATTATATTTGTATTAAATCTTAAAACATTTGTATAATATATTTCATAGATAATTTTATAAAGCCATTTATGATAAAAGAATTGCGAGCTATATTAGTAAGCATATTTTGTTTGTATGGAAGTATAATAAATTCAGACATTTCGTATGCGTCAATATATTTCTTTTTATTTCAATTGATATTGAATTAAATTGAATTTATTGAATTGATATTCATAAGTTTCCCTAGAGCAGAGTGTAAGAATGTACATCGTATAAAAAGAACTATGGAAAGAAGAATACAAAATATTAAGGGTACAGTTGTAAGTAACATCACTTATTAAATGTGTTTTAAAATGTAGAAATGTTACATTTTTCTCATATTGAAAGAGCAATATTATCTCGAAGAATTTATTTTATCCGTTTTGGTATAATACTGAAATTTTATTTCAAATGTGCATTTAGAGACTTATTATTCCACAAAAATATTATTATGATTGCTCCCTTTTTATTATCATATAACAATATAAATTTCACAAATATGTATAAATGAAATAAAATTTCTTTCTTCGAAAAATGCTTTGAAATTACCAGGCAGCATACTTTCATTCCTTCATTTTGTTTTATTTGATACTTTTGAAAATCTAATTCCAAAGTTTTAGACCTTCCATAATCAAATTTACTTCTTCAAAAATTCATTTTTTTTTTTTATCGCATTGAAAATGGAGAATATTAAATAAAATTGTAATATATTATTCAGAAATTGCAGAATTGCAGATAAGAAGATTTTTAAGATTCGGAAATTAATAAGGAATGGATATCTGTTAAAGCGAATATACTTTCTAATAATATAAGAGAGTATATGTATATGTGTGTGTGTGTATGTGTCTGCTAGCTTATTACGGAGCAAAAAATTAGTTTTACCAAATTTGGTGCAAAATTATTTCGAAAATTAGGAATACTAATCTCAATTCAATTGTTCAAAAGTTGGAATCAGAAATTTGTTTAATCAAAAATAGTTGATATTTTGATAATTTTTCATATTACAGAAACTTTTTAATATATAATTTTAACTTATTTGATAGTACGAGTAGGTATCGAATAAGTTCAAGATCACGTTTTACCCCAGTATATATATTAAAAGTGAATGTTTGAATTTCATGTACTCTGATGACGGAATGTACTTTCTACTGCACTAATTAGGTCATAATTTATGGTAGCCGTTATGACACTACTGTCATTATCTGAATAGTGTTGTGTGTGACAGCGATAATTCACTGAGCCTCGAATGCATAAACTAGATGAGGAAATTTAAAAAAAAAAAAATTTAATTTTATTTTTTATAGTTTTCTACATATACCCCTTGGATAACCTATTCCGAGGATGAGAAGTTTACCTCACAGTGTTCACTTTCATTCATCTAAGGGAGTATGACAATGTAGTAAAGATAGTGGATAGTTCCTTCTTTGATGACAAATAATCCCTCCTTGTGAATGGTCAGTACATAGACTGATCGTTGAGATTATTTTGCTATATAATTTATAACTGTCCGGTCTTTCATATTCATCGAATGGATTCTGACTAGTTCGATGTGATTACTATGCTTATAACCATTATAAGAATAACATGCTATTCGCGTACAAATGATTTTTAGTGACAAAATTATTCTCTTATGATTAGAATAATTGCTATCATTTAAAACAGATTTAATGATTGTCATTACAAGACAAAAAAATCATTATAAATTTGAAAATTGTTTAAGATGCTTTACAATAATGTGAATACCGCTATTATGAAAAACAATATCCGATAAATTTGACTGTACAAACCAAAATAGGAAATTAGTATGTAAAAAACTTTAGATGAAATGAACGTTTAAACAATTTGAAAATAATATCATTATATAGAATAATTATTTCTTTAATTTTCTCTGTCCTAAATAGTTGTCAAAATTAAGAAGAATATATCTATAGATATTTTCTGATGAAAATTGTCAATAAAATATCTTAAGAATCCACTTGATTACAAATAATAGAAAATAGAAAAATTAATTTCATCCTACTTAAACTGGCTATTAATTTTCAGTGATTTAAAGTATATTTAAAAGTAAATTATACTTATATTTATATTATTAAATAAATCTCGTGCTAAAAGCATATTAATTTTATTTGCGTGATTATTACATTAATCATTTTGCGTGACTTAAATTTGAGTATATTTAAAAGTAAAATATACTTTATAAGTATATTATAAAATATATGTTGTTACCATTAAAAGCAATATTTTTCATCAAATGACATAATGGTAAATTTTTACTTTAAAATTTT
>JAPMOR010004709.1:54443-66213 GCA_026543865.1 Argiope aurantia
TGAAGAATGGTAGAAAGGAAAAAAGAGTCTCTGGAGAAAGGGCCGGGAATAAGAAAGGCATTCTCTCAAGGAACACTACGTAATTTATACCTATGTAGCTTAAAATCATGATAAAGATCGAGGAATTTCGGTAAAAATAAAGAATCACCACAGTCATTTATAAGCTTCGAATGGTCCCCGGAGAGCTGTTGCCGTCTTTGGGTACAAAACAGATTGTAGCACTTGCGCTGAATCGCTAATTATCTGACAAAGTTCATCCATATATCGCAAGCGAAGGATTTCCTGGAACTTTGCAATAAATCACACTTCATTTTACAAACGGAATCCAGGTTAATTATGCAGACTGGTATTTCATCTGCCTCAGGATATCTGATTAAAAACATGTGCCGTTAGAAAGGAAGATGCATTACGATGTCATCGATAACTGCTTTGAGAATGCAATTAAACGTAAGGTATCTAGAAAGAGTTACAATTAACGTTTCGTTTCGGCAGGAAGGTAATTTAAATTAGTTTTATTTTTTGTTTGTTTTAACAAGCGTTGTGGATTGTCCACACGACTTCACAATTCGTGTTTTTCTTGAAAGTATTTGGATTTCTATTAGTATTATATGAAATACTAGTTCAACTTTGTTTTTCATTGTCTGAATAGGTCACTTTTATGAGTGTCATGCTTTTTGTATCATTTTGTAAGGTTTTATGAAAATCGTTCATAAGTTTCTTTTAAAATTTTTAAACATAAAATATGACTTTTTTGACTTAAGAAATGTAAGTTTGTATATAAGATATTTCTATCTTACCTGATTTTCTTTCTTTTTTATTGCTATAGTATTTTCATTTTTACCTTTGATGAAATAATATAGTAATTATGTGGATTTCTTTTTATTTTGAAATTCCAGATTCATTTATCTATTAAAATGACATAGAATATTTTCTTTAATTTGATAAACTATTCTGCAAATGAAAAAAAAAAATATGCATTATAATTTTGAAAATTTTTGCTATAAGATATTTTATAGCCGTTAAAATTTATATTTCATTTATTGAATACAACATCTGTTAGATCTATCATTTAGCTCGATATTTGTTTAAACCGAAATATTTGTTGAATAAAGGCTTATACTCAACCATTTTTGAGATTATATATGTTATATATGAAAACTTTGGTGAAATATATAGTTTCGAAAATTTACATATATATATATATATATATATATATATATAACGCTACTTTAAAACACATTTTTTATAAAAAAAAGTATTTTAAATAATAAGAGACATCATCAATCATGATCATGCATTATCAAAAATTATTTTTATAAAAATAACCCTTTATATTTTCACAAAACTTAATATAATAATTGAATTTTAGTTATATGCATTAATATTAAAATAATCTGATTTTAATGGAGCAGAAATGAAAAATAATTTTACAGAGAAATTTAAAAGCACGTAAACATCGAAAAATGGAATTAGATAGAATAAAAGTTTACGAACCGAGATTTGAAAGAAAAGGAAATCCATTAAAAGTTATTAAAATGCTTTATGTTTAGATAGTTGGATTTATTAATCTTAAATGTATTTTTAATATTATCCAACACATTCGAGGGCTTTAAAATCCTATATATAGGATAAACTAAAAAGTTTAAGAAAAATTTTAAATATATGACAGAAGTACAGAAAAGAATATTATCATCGTAGAGCATAAGTCCATAGATTCAACATATGAGAACTTAAAAAATCATTCTGGCATTGAATCAAAAGGCTGGAAGATTTCTTCGTTATTTCGGAGAGGATTGGTTTCGAAAAAAAGCTTTATTTTCAAAGGCGGCTTCATAAATGACTTAAAGAATCTCCTGGCTTCATAAATGACTTAAAGTATCTACTGGGTATTCTCTGGCAAATATAACATAAAGACTTTTATGTCCTAATGTCCCGAGAGTAGAAAAGGGCACCATGCAAGTTTCACAGTGCATGCACAGTTTCATGTGAAATTACATTTTTCAGAACAGACTATATACAGTGTGTTTCGGTGAACCATTTCAGAACTTCTAAGAGGGGTAGGGTAAATCCTGACGAAACAAAATCATATACCCATGGGCAGTCAGAAATGCTTTCCTGACGCGGTAGATGGCGTTGGGCGAAAAGTCTGAGCTTTCGTGCAGGGAATCTTCATTTCGCACACGAACGCCAAGTTAGTAGAATGGATGATTGCCCGATCGTGGAGTTAGCCGATATGCATTTGGCGTACGGGGGGTGGGGGGCAAATTGTAGTGGGCCAGCCGCACATCGTTTGTACGCGGAACGATATCCGACGAGGCGTATTCCCAGTCATAATTTCTTTGAAAGACTGCACCAGAGGTTAGCTGAGATAGGTTCATTAGAAAGAGCTCACAGGGACAGGGTAAGAACAACACGGACTGCAGACGCCGAACAGAATGTGCTGCATCATGTACAAGGGAATCCAAGAACGAGTACACGAAGTGTAGGAAACGTAGTCGGGGTTTCCCATTGCAGTGTCTGGAGGATTCTCCGAGCAGAAGACATGCATTCGTTTCACGTGAAGCGTGTCCAGACACAGAAACCGGAGGATTATGTACCTTGTAATGCTTTCGCACAGTGGTACCTGGGAAAATGTGCTACAAATCCCCTCTTCCCTGCTGAAGTGTTTTTTTCCAATGAGGCATCCTTTAGAAGGGAAGCAATTTTCAACACGCATAACGACCATATCTGGGTGATCAATACGACGTCGTACAGCACAGAATCGATTTTCGGTCAATGCATGGGCCGGTATTGTGGGAGATCACCTCATCGAACCTTACCTGTTACCGGGTCGTCTAACCGGACCTACGTATTTGCTCTTTCTGCAGCAAGTATTGCCACAACTTTTAAGAGATGAACAGATTTCTGCATCGACGCAACAGACAATGTGGTTCCAACACGATGGAGCCCCTGCCCATTATAGCGGAGATGTTCGTAACTACCTGGATGTCACATTTGGTAAACGGTGGATCAGAAGTGGGGGTCCCGTGCGTTGGCCTGCTCGGTCACCCGACTTATCATGTCTTGATTTTTATTTCTGGGGTCATATGAAATCGCTAGTTTATGACACCCTTGTTGACACTGCTGAGGAGCTCGTTGCAATAATCGCAGTAGCTGACGGAGAGATTCGAGATATGCCTGGAGTATTCCAGAATGTTCGGATGCCCATGCGTAGGAGATGTGAGGCGTGCATTGTAGCCCGTGGAAGAAACTTCGAACACTTACTTTAATCCATGTACCTTTTGCTTCTTTTCATGTATTATTAAAACGATTTCTCATTTACGGTCTATTTTCTTTATGGTGCTTCTGTGTACAACAACGCTTCACGAAAGCATTTCCGACCCCACATTGCTCTATGATTTCAATTTGTCAGGATGTACCCTACCCCTCTTAGAAGTTCTAAAACGGGTCACTGAAACACCCTGTAGAACATAATATCATAAGACTTTTAACAATATCACTAATCATAACATCTTTTAAAAAATTAGTTTCACATTTAAAAGGGAAAATAAAAATTATTTTAGAAATATGAAAATGACATAGAAAAAATTAAAGAAAGTTTCAATATAATCACAATAATCTTAATTTCAATTCAAATAAGAAAATACGTATCACTTGAATACCTTATATAAAATGACGATGCAGTTATTTGCCTTAGAACATATTGAATTCCCCAAGCTTTTGTTTTCAGTTGCCTATTTTTAATCCAGTCATAAATAATTGCAACCGTAAAAAGAGAATTTGGAAATAAAACTGCTTTGCAAATATTTCTGCTGATGAATTTTATGTATATGTTCTGATTAGATTGTTCATTTTAAATTCCAGGTCTTAATCCCGTATTTTTCGGTCTTAATCCCGTATTTACTTAAATTCTCTTTCAATTTTACAATAAAATTCAGAAAAAAATAGAAGGAATTAAACAAATACTGAATATAAGATTTCGAAAGTTTAAAATCAAATTAATTTTGTTGGAAAAGTTGTAAGACGCAAAGTTGTAAGTCGTAGAGTAAAACGCTCTAAGAATCTATCTCAGCTTACTGACAGCAATAGTTGTTGCACGGTATCTGATTTTAATTAAAAATGATTAAATAACTTTATTCGTTAATATCTAATGTCAATTTTTTCACAAACTGACCTCAATTCCATTCTTGTTATCATCTTCTCTTTTGTAGAGATGAAATTTAATTGAATGTCTGAATTAAAAAGGCTATTCAATGAAAGAAAAATAATTAGGACAAATAGATACACACAAAACATAACACATTTGTAAAAATTATTATTATTGAAAATTATATAATGGGATAATAAAAGAAAAATAATAGCCTGTATTTTATTGCTTTTCTTTATATTACCCATTTGTATTCCTACTAATGTCAAATTTTATTCTTTATAAAATATTCTTAGAAACAAATATTATTTCTTTTGATTCATTATATTTAAATCTTGATGTGAACAAAACATCATTCAAATGTCTACAAATATTTTTTTCAATTTTTGAAAATGCAATCAGTTTTAATTGAATGATATGATGTATTAGAACTGTAGAGGATATACATTTAATACATCGAATAATATACATATCTTCATACAATTGTAATAATCTTTGTGAAAGATTTATAATATATTATTTATTATTAATTATTATAAATTACAATTCAAAAGTTATCTGTTTTTTTGTAGAATAACCTATATTTTATTTTTATCATCTCCCTTTTCCCCATCAAATTATAATTTTAAAAGAATCTTGCGAAATGTGTTAATTGTTAGTGTTCAGAACTGATTAGGTAAAAATCTAAATCAGAAAACTTTAAAATCCGAAGAGAAAAATCTCTCCATTTAGGACGAACAAAATTCTTAATCTTGAATTCAGAAACTTTCACCTCGCATAAAGAAAGGAGAAAGCCATTCTGCAGGATGGGCTTAAGTTCACATTTCAGGGAAGATTCAAACATCTGGCAGAGAAGAGAACTTAACCAATCAAAAAAATAAGGGTTTTATCGCCTTCTAGGTAGCTCTCATCAAAACAGAGAGGAAGAAGGAGATAATAAAGCAAAAGAAAAAAGTATCGAATCCAGAGACGAAAGAAATTGAAGATGTGATTAATGACATTGAAAGTGATGACGACCTTGTGGGATCAAGGAAATGTATCAGACTCTAGTACCTTTTTTTTTTCTTTCTTCCTTTTAATCAGATCGACTCCACCTGTTTCGACCGATGGAGAAAAAAGAACGAGACTAATTTGAAGAAATATTTTTTCTGGACATGATAGATAAAACTTCAGTCTGAGATTAGTTCTTGCTTTGCGTATTATCGAAGTCCTTTCAATGATTGAATGGATGTTGTAAGGTCAGAAAGGGAAGTTGAAACAGTATTTTAGATTCGTGTAGACACTGTATATTCAAGTTTGTGCCCATTATTTAGAAGGAATAAGTGAAGCGTTGATGAAGGAAGATTATATTAATATATTTGTCGACTGAAAACTTGGGATTCTAAATTCTTATTAATTATGGAAATCGATACATTTAAATGAAGATGTATGCGCAAAACAAAATAAAATATATTTAACTACTTTTAGTTCAGAAATTTAATATAATATCTTAATGGAGTTTAACATTTATTTTTTTCCGTAGCTGATATTGGATAATCATGCTAATTTCGAAATATTTCAAAGCACAAATTGGGCTAATTGACAAAATTTTCTGATAAGATCTACAAATACAGAAATAATAATTATTCAGCATTTCAATAAAATATTTAATCGCATTTCGAATTTCAGTCCGTAAATTAGAGATAAAATTAATTTAAAAATTGAGCCAAATTTATGACCGAACTAACTTATTTCTCAGCAATCAAAGACAATTTAAAAAGCCGCACTAGAAATCAAAAGGAATCTTCCTACCGTAATTTCCATGTATAAAATACGAGCAAGTTTTGTGTTTTTTTTTAAAATTTCGTTTTAAAGTTTTTGCGTGAAATTTAATTTACATATATAAGTAACACGCTAACAAGCATGTATATGCCTTAAATGTTCCATAATGCTCAAGTTTTTTGAAGAAACAAAAATAAAAACTTGTTCAAGACTAAATTATTACTATCCTCAGAATAGTAATAAAAAAACTCAAGATTTTTTTTTTAACACGGAAAGAAAAAATTTTAAAATATATCACAGGAAAAAAAATGTGTAGCAAAATTATTTTTTTCAGTAACTGAGAAATGTAACATAGAAATACTTTTATGTTATAATATTAACATAAATGGTAGCTTTTTTAAAATAAATAATAAGACTTCAGTAATATTTTAATTCAAAGATTTTCTCCAAATGTTGATTCTAATTATTATGAAGCATTATAGTGGTTTTAGTGAAGGTTTCCATGTAATTATTTCGATAGTTTATTTTTATTCATTTTCAAAACAATGGACATATCAAGACACACTCTGATTTTTTTTTGTTGTTGCTTTTAAACATGGTTTTGTTTTCCTCATTTAGCATTAGAATTTTATATCGGTTTCTTTCATATTTCACCGTTTTATTTTAATCAGTACTGCTCATTGATCATAAAATTCCATTGAAGAAAAGTAAATTAAAGTAGATGAAAAAAGAGGAGACATTCTTAAAAAAATAATAAATTAATAAATTATAATTTTAAACACTAATTAAAGCAATAAATATTTAAACTAATAAATAACACTAATAAATAAGATGTTATAAATTCCCCATATAGTTTTGAAGTGCAAAGGAATTAAAATATTCTACAAGAGAATTAGAATGTAATCCTAAATTCTTTACTTCTACAAATTATATATATATATATATATATATATATATATATATATATATATATAATTGAATTACAAAAATTACTCGTTTTTTATACGATAATAATTAATATATTAATTACATGCGTTTTCATATTAAAGATATTAAAAACATCTGATATCAATTAAACGCATAATCAATGTAATGTTAACATTTTAGTATTAAACATTTTATATCTAAGATTTAATCCCATAAATATTTCATCAAACATAGATGTAATTTATTATCTTCTTGAGAAGACTCATTTAAAAAAGATCGTTCGTAATAATAACGAAATCAAATATGTATATTTGACTTTTGAGATTTATTGCAGATAGTGAAGTTACGTTACAGAAATTATAATTATGTAAAAGTATCTTAAGCAAAAATGGAATTTCTTACAGCAAATTCCATATAATTTCTAACTTAACGTTGTGTAAAATCAAAATTTTGAAAAATACCTAAATCCGCCTTTCTCGTTTTAGCTTTCCAAGTATTTATTTTTAAATTTCTAATAAGTTATCTGTATGAAGATATCATAATAGCAGCTCTCTTAAAATCATTCCCTGTTTCCCGTTATTGCAATTCCATTTTCTACCAACTTGCTTCTACCAATTCCTTCTTCCACGAGAAAGGGATTAAAATCATATTTTACTGGGAACTCAGTGATATTTCAAGTCAAAATAATTTCATAGATCAAAGCTTTCAACTCTTTCTACTTGAACAAGACAGAAGAAACCTCCAGGCTAAAATTTCCTGAGTCTTCAACTTTGCTGACAGAAGAGCTGACAGGGAAAACATTTAAAACTACTGCGTTTGACTTAATGAAATTGCTTCACTGAAAGGGTGATGTTAGGGCAGATTTAGAAGATCCATTAAGGTAATCAATGAAACGAAAGATTTCAACTCTTTCGTCGATTCATCTTTCTGTGATTTGATGAAGAGGTTCCTTTTGCATAATATTTCAGTTCTGATTTTTAGGAAAGAATATTGTATAATTAAGTAAATTATAAAATTTACTTATATAATTATTTTCTAGATTGTGACTTCATTCGCCAATTATATAAATTTAATTTTACAATCCCAAAATAGACTTTTTGATAAATGACGGACATTAAAATTTCAAATGATATTCAGTTTTTCGCCCATTAAGATATAATTAGAATTCACGGTGGAAATTAGATGTACCGGGAATTTTATTACAATAAATAAGTTTTCTGTGATAAATTTTTTTTAAATGTTTGCAAAAAAAAAAAAATCCTGAATAATCCGTCATCTGATGAAACAAAACAATAAATTATATTGGTTCTATGAAATGATGCAAAATGTAAGCAAGTCTTAAGAAACAAAAATTTTAAAATTTCGCAATTATAATATTAATAACCAAAAACTAAATACCTATATTCAATTTCTTTTAAATATGTATATTTTATCTCTATAATAATGACTCGAAGCATTGCATTGAAATTCTGTACTTCCTTCATTAAAAAAAAACAAAAAACTTTCCGATTTTTGATATAATGTATACTAAATCATTTTTATCACCAAGCATAGTTTAACCAAGGTCGGTTTTTGCTCCAATAAACCCAAACAATTTTAACAGCGAAATGTTATCAAGTAATAGAATATGAATAAAAATCTATTAAGAAAATGTATAAGCATATTATTATGAATATTTTTTCTTATTTTTTCAAGGATATATTCTATAATAATCGATTAGGTAGTTAATATATTAAATCAGATGCGAGCTATTTTGAATACACACAGACGAGGAGGACGAAACTTGAGGCGTCAATTCACTTTATAAATTTACAATGAACGTTTGACACCAATTTTACGGAGTTTGGCCAATGATATTGGATTAAAGTCAATATTGGATCCTCGTTGGTATCCGTTATCGAAGTTATTGCAATCTGGTTTCGAATCTTCAGGACATCTTTAGCACTCTAATTTTTGCAAATTCTTTCAATCGCATTTTGATGCATCTAAAATAAGTCATTTATTTGTGATTTGACAGTATATTTTCAATTTTTCTATGCAGTTTCTTCGTTATATCATGTTTAATTTATTATTTGTCTTTTTATTTTATGAATAAATAATGAGTACTACAGAACAAATATCAAAATTTTAAACGATGCTAAATAATTGAATCAAAGCTTAGTTACAATATGAAAGTTTACAAGTAAATAAATGTGTTGGATTGTTATAATTCTAATTCCAATAATGTTTAGAAAAAAAATTTATTTTTCATGAATTTTTAAAGTGTCTATTTGACTTCTTTATGATTTAAAAGATATTTTAATGCTTATTTTTAGGCAATAATATCTTATTTACAGTATCAGCTAATTTAGTTCAATTAAGCGTATTTTTATAAATAATTATTGGAATTCTACGTTAAAGTTTGAGCTAACATATCTGTTTATTACTTTTTTTCGACCAACACATCACAAAAGTACTTTATAAATCATGTTTTAATTTTTTTAAATAAACTTCCATGATGCACACTTTTAATTTTTTTAAAATAAATTTATTTTAAATTTCATGATTCTGAATCAGGTTCTACTTTATAATATGAACTTTTTTCAGAAAAATATCAAATATTAGAGATACAAGAAAAATCATCCAAGTAAGTACCACATAAATAAATGTATTGTTTAAAAATAATTAACGAAATATATTGCATACTGCATAATGAAACGTTATTATCTAGAAATATAAAGAAATTTTCATTCCATGAAATGACTGATACGATTTGTTGAAAAACAAATCCAGCATTTCAATATAATCTCTCGAGAATTTTAATGCCATATACACATTTCAGTAAGTTTCAATTATAATAACATAATTAAATTCGATAGAAATTCTAATTGCATTCAAGACTAAATATAAGTCATTAGATATTTTGATTAACATGACTACTTGAATCATGAATGTGCATTTTGCCAAATATCCAAATTAAGAAGATTACCGATCTAGTTGCTTTTGTTGACACTGCAAATGTTAAATCACTAAAATGCGAATACTTATAAGTAAAATACTTTTATGAGTATAAATAATTTACGGAAATTCAGTCGTTACAATGGACGAAAGGTGAATATTTGTCTAGCGTTCTGAATAATTTTAAAACATTCTCGTACATGTTTAGAAAATTACACATACAGAATATATGATAATACAATGCATACGGTTTCGATAACATAATTACTTAGTTTTCACTTAGATTTGTCACAGTTTAATGGGAGCTGTGCCACTTGATAAAATATATTGTTATTGAATATTTTTATACATATTATATGACAATGAACTATATTTAATATATTTATCCTGCTCATACTAAATTTACTATTATTTTTTAAGTAAAACAATGTTACTTTGTTTTTTCTTAAATGTTTTAGAAAATCTATAAAATAATAATTCAACGTAAAGTATTAACTAACAAAATAATTAAATAAATTATATATTCCAAAATTTTAACACAGCATTTTTATAAATATCGTAAGAAAAAACGAACTAAAATATCTAAAAAATGAATGTATTAATTTTTTTAACTCCGGAAAATAAAAATGAAGTGAAAAATATGCAAATATAATAGTAATAAATGAATGCAATTCTATGTAGCAAATTTGCTCGTTCTTAGTTGAAATCAGAATAAATTTTTTATTCCATATTAGAAGCATTTAATCATTAAATTTATATGCGAAAGACTAAATAAAATATTTTGGAATAAGAACTAAAGACAGAAAAACTAGCGATAATGACCAGTGGTTTCAATCAATAATCAACCCTAAACAATAAACCATTTCCAGTCTTTCTTCTGGAATAAAACAAGTGCCAAAAATGTTTATTTCTTTATAACATAGAAGTGAAATAAACAATAAAAAATAAATAAAATTTATTTCAAATAAAATTTAAGCTGCACGAGCACATTTCGCATTTATGGGAAAAAATTAGCTTTTTTCAAAGTGTTGCCATCACATTGATTAAAGCTGCAATTGAAAATAAATTAAATCTTTTTGGAAATGAAATTTGCAAAAATATAATTTTCGGTACGTGTCTGTAGGAAATGAAACAAATATGAAATATTATTTTTTCGAAAAATTAAATTCAAGAAAAATTCTTTTATGATCTTTTACCCTCTTTATATTATAATCCAATAAATCTGTTTTATTTTAAGGCAAGTTTTTTTTAATATGAACAGGATATCCATTCAAATCAGGGTCACACAGTTAATTTGTAAACCTTTAGTAAGACACAGATCTGCTAAAATGATCTAAATGGAAAATGATTATATTTTATGTAACTTGATTCAATAAATGCTCTAATAAATAACGAATTTTTGATTTTACATAAAGCTTCTGCTGTGGAAATCACGATTAACAGAATGTTCTTGAAACACTAATATTTTAAATAAAAAGAGTTAATTTCCAATAATCCAAATCACTTAAACTGACTGATTTATGAAAATTTGAATATCACTATTCAATAAAAAAAAAGGATAATTTTAGATTTTCCATCGATTGTTTCAAAGAAAATATGCCAATCAGCGCTCAGGTTTCTCAAGATTAATTGATCTAAGATTATGAAAATGGCTAGTTTTTCTAAATTTTTAACATTTAAAACTTCATAAATAAGTCTTAGTTGATCGTGGAAAATAGAGACATTCATTCATTTAATTAAAATTTGGTGTGTCCAGAATATTTCTCAGAATATGATACTTTACTGCATTAAATTTAGACTTCATAATTTTTGAAATATATTTATAGGCCGGAACAAAATATTATTATTGATTTCATTTCAATCCTTTTAAAAGCAAAACTAAAAACTGAATTTTATGCTGAATCTGAGAAATTTTTGTTGAATTATTCTTTGAGATGTTACATAAATTATGAAAAATATTTTGTAGTTCACATAAGACTTAAATACCGAGCGATTCTG
>JAPMOR010004709.1:66223-78585 GCA_026543865.1 Argiope aurantia
AATACTGGCGAACCGGTTGGTCGCCAAAGGCGGCTAGTATAAAATAAATTCAGAATGTTTACAAACTTTTTTCTGCATAGGAAACATAATTTTTTTTGAAATTTTAATCTCAAAATGAAAACTTAACATCATTTCTTTAGTTTACATATTAAAAAATTCCTAAACAATTTGAAACAAATTGTTACAGTGCAAAACTCTTTTATATAAGGGTTTTTAAATCAACTTCGATAGAAATATCGAAGATACAAAAATGAATTGAATAATTTCCTTGACGTATTTTGAAGCTGTCTGTTTGCACATTGTCAATTTACTTTATTCTAACTTCTAATTTGAAATATATTTGTAACATATTTTCTACATGAAACAAAATAATAAATTAAAATGTTAATAAATTACTTGGAAAAATTATTTTCTTCCCTCTCTAAAATGTAAAAAATAAAAAAAAAGTCTTTTCCTGCAAAGTTAATAATCAAGTTTAAGAAATAATACCACATTTCAGTAAAATATTAATTTTTTTTTCAGATCTATTCTTCATAATATTTAGATTATTAAAATATCATACCTTTTACTTGTAAACCATATTGCATTATAACTTTAAACTTAACGCTGTTAGTATTTAGAAAAGTATAGAACCCGCTACACTTTATTAATAATATCATATTAATAAATAAAAGGACGCTAACCACGTCTTTTTACCTATACATATAACAACGGAACATATTAATACATCCGATAATTTTGATGTATTAATATGTCATTGGGAGGAGTAATGAAAAGATAAAATAAATTACCCATGCCAATATAAGTTACATAAACGCACAATATTGATTTTAATATTAGAAGTGTGCGTTTTATTTAATCTATGTATTAGAGGGGAAAAAGTTATATTCTAAAAATAAAAAATATATATATTAAGTATTATCTAAAAGTATTAAAAGAAATTCGAAAAAGTAATGAAAAAATAATTTACATAAACATACATGCCAAGATAAATTAATCAACGGACAATATTGGCTTAGAATATTAAATGTTTGCATTTAATTTAATCTACATATTTGGTGGGACAAAAAGAACTTAAAAGTTTTTTTCTAAACGTAAAATTAGTTTTTAAAAGAAATTAGAAGAAGTAGTGAAAAGATTAATTATATAAACATACATGCCAAGATAAATTATATAAACCTACAATTTTGGTTTTAAATATTACAGGCTTGCACTTTATTTAACCTATATATTTTCGGGAAAAAATAACTTAACATTTGAATTCTAAAAGTAAAAGGAGTTATCCAAAGAAATTCGAAGAAGTAGTAAAAATTACATTAACATACATGCCAAGAAAAATTACATAAACATACAATACTGGTTTTAAATATCAAAATTAATTACTTTATTTAATCTATATATTTGTGGGAAAAAAGAACTTAAAATTTAAATATTCTAAATGTAAAAGGAGTTATTAAAAGAAATTGCGATAAACTAGTGAAAAGAATGATAATTTATTGATTGAATCACTAAAGAATAAAATATGGGCAACTAGTGAAAGAAATAAATATTCTTTGGAAATAAATATAATTCCATAAGGTTATCAAAATATATGCATATAGATATATCGTAATAACTGCATCTTTATTCCCTCAGTGCGTTGTTACAGAAAAAGTAGAGAAGATGAATATTGATGATTATTACCACTTCTCTACTGTTTTGAAATATTACTAAGCGAACTGCTTGGCCACCTTTCCCCAAACATATTTATTCATTATTGTTTGCAAGAAATTTAAAAGAC
This sequence comes from Argiope aurantia, assembly GCA_026543865.1. NCBI lineage: Eukaryota > Metazoa > Arthropoda > Arachnida > Araneae > Araneidae > Argiope > Argiope aurantia. The sequence goes on from JAPMOR010004709.1 coordinate 68,004, forward strand.
AAACTCAATTGATTATTCAACATACACAAAGAAATTCGCCGCTATGGATTTATAACATGTATATATTTTAAACTCTCTTATGATCCTTTGTTCTCAAAAATTTGCATTATAACTACATTTGTCAAATTTTGCATATGGTTAATCTATAATAAAATATATATTTATAAAAATTCGTCAAAAGTCCTAAAAATGGTAGATAAATAACATTTTCCTCAAAAGTTGATGTATGAATGTTTAGTATCTGTAAAAAAGTTAATCTTGTTTTTTATTAAAGCAAACTTATTTTAGTGCTCCTTAATTTTACCATCATTTAATCATTTTCTTAATTTTTATAATAGTTACAAATTTAATTTTTTAAATTAGTTCTTATTAATATTTAATTAAGCATTTAAATTTAATTTAATAATTTTAGATAATACTAGACATTTAAAAAAACAGTTAAGTAAATAAAAATTATTCACAACATTGAGTGGAAAAAATGTTTCTTCTAATCGGAAACTCTAAAACGAAATAAAATTAGATAAAATATGAAATATAATATATCAGTGCAAAATAACAAAACTCTCGGTTCTTGTAAGTATTTTTTTTTCCAAAAACGCATTTTTGTGTTTAGAACTCACTGATTTAGTATATTTATAACTATTAGTTCATTAAGAATTTTTGCGTTGAGACAAAATATCATAAAACTATGTATTAAATGTAAATCCTTTCAAGAAAACGAATGATATTAACCTTTTCGAGACGGGCGGATCATATATGCCTCAACAGCAGACATCTCTCAGAACCGGAGGTTCACACGAGCATTTCTGGAAATCGAACTCATGGGCCGATGATGCATATGTGCATTTTAAACTGGAGCACTGCTTAAACGCGACTAAACACCTCCATGTGTACATTACTTGTGAAATAAGTTATAGTTTAAGTGTCATAACCTTCAGTTTGCTCATATTCAGCCTAACTTTGGTATTTCACTCTTTAGCTGTTGCGTGGGGGAGGGTAAAAGTAATGTAAATAAACAGAGCTGGGTTGTGTGGAAAGTTAGTTACATAAGCTTTCCATTTGATGGTCATTCGCGTTTCTGATCTCCCTCCGTATTCTTTCCTCCTTTTTTTGTTATTATAGTGTAAGCGTTACTGGTCTTTTTGGATTAGTTCTGTAGTATTTTGCATAGTTTTCGGATACATTTCGCTCACCTCACTTTTTATTGCGGAACACCTTGGTTTCGGTTTAATAAGAAAAAAAAAAAAAAAACCTCGATTTGAGAAGAAGAATCTGCTTATATTATGAATTGGCTTTAATCTAAAATACACGTAGGAATGGTAGAAAAATACACGTTAGGAATTAAAGTTTATTTTTTGTGATTTTTTTTTAAATCCACGTTCTTTGAGAGGATTTCTTTCGCATACGTTCCGTCCCGCGAGTGTGCCTAGAATAGAGGCATCCGGTCCCGAACGGATTAAAGAAATTTTTAATGCACTTTCAATGATTCATTAAAACCAAAAGCCCTTCTAAAGTCCTGCTCTGTGACCTGATCATGGAGGAGGAGTGTCCCTGAACAGAATGGATGAAGTCAAGAATGCATACCCATTTTAGGATCACTTAAGGCTTGAAGGCCGTTCCAATTCAAAAAGGCCTAATTCAGCTTACTTTTTCCAAGCCGCTTAGTGACCCAAGTCTTCAGATCAATCGAAGTGATTTCTTTTCTACTATTGCGAATTTTTGGAGGGTTTCTTTTATACATAGAGCAAAGTTAGATTAACTAGAATTAGTAGCATCAACAACAATCAAATGTAGTCAAATAAACTCAGATGTATTCAACATAAAATAAATTCAGTTTTCAAATCAAACGATTCATATTAGGTACTATCATTCTGTCTACGTTTCAGTGAAATATCATCTAAGTTCATTTCTTCTATTGTATAAAATAAGTTTGTTTGCTATTTAGGAACAAAATTGTTTTTCGCCATTTGATCAATAATTAATAGACACAGGCATTTAATTAAACTCACTTTCACTTCTAATTTCTTCCAATAATAACAACAATTTCAAGCTTAATCTTAAGATTATTAAGACTTCATTTTAAAAAATTTTAAACCCCTTATTAACGTCATTTCTTTATTAATAATATTAAAAAATTAAAATAATAAAGTTGTTCAAAATCCTTTTAATATCCTAGATATCTTTCAATATATTGCGAAGAGCATAAAGAAAAATGAAGTTGCAAGAAAAAAAAAATTATTATTATTTTGACGAGCTCGTATGTTTCTGTCATATTGCAGGTTTTCTATTTCGATACATCTAATAGTAAAGTTAATCAATTTTGCATCATAGAACAGCGTTTCTTCCGTTTTGTTCTAGTTTGATTTTGATAGCACAAATTTGGTGCATTCTTACAATATAAATATAATAATAATGACGCAATTTCCATTTTTCCAGCTCTAGGTAGAAAGTTATTTACAGCCGGTTATTATGTAAAAGTTAAATATTTATCTATTATTTTATTGCCAAATTAAATCGAATTTGTATTTCTTGTAAATTTTTTTCAAACTTTAAAATTTTTTAAAATATTTATATACGTAAATATAAACAATATCCAATGAAATAAATACGTTTTCATCGGATCTTTCAATGTTTAGCAAGACCACTCCGTATTATTTGCGTAGATTATTAAAATAGGAAACAGAAAATGAAATTACAATAAAACAAAAGTACAATTTGATACTTATATCTAATGATAAATTATTTAAATGCACTTACTTAAACATTTAAATTTCTAATGACAATTTGATGCTATGACATTTGACTCAAATAGAAAGGTTTATGTACAGAATTAACTGTGCAGGTGCAAATATATTAACAAAATATGATTTTAAAAGAGATATATGCCTTTATGCATTAGAGAAATATGACTTTAATGTATAAGAGATAATGACTTTATGTATAACAGAAACATGACGTTAATGTATAAGAGATATATAACTCTATGTATTAGAGAAATATGACTTTAATGTATAAGACATATATGACTTTATGTATAAGATATATATGATTTTATGCATAAGAGAAATATGACTTTAATGTGCATGTTATGCATAAGAGATTTAATTCAAATTAAACTCATCCGATATTTTCTACAGACCAATTGATCCTAGAAGGCGGTTAGTAAGAAGATAAAGGAATTATTCTTTCAAATTATTTTCAGCATTAAGAACGAAGAATCTTTCTAACATTACATTTGTTCTTTTTTTTTTAACTGAAGAAATTTATTACTTAGGAATTACAAATTGAGCGTTAACAAGATTAGGAATGCAAACTACACAACATTAGAAAATCCTCGGATTTATTTTATTTTTTATAGAACACTCCTAACACTTCGTTAGATTTATTGCACAAAAACGCGCCTTTTTAAAAGGTCTTCTTAGAATTAAAAACTGTCCAAAGTTTTGAAACTTTTTAACTCGAGTTGCTTGTGGAATAGAAAAGCAATGAATGTAAATTACTGTTAATGGCATTAGCTTTACGGTCCGTGAAATGACACAAACGATCATTAAAACTTGATGTTCTGAAATGCCTCAAATGAGTCCTTTGGAAGAAAACAAAGCTTAATAATACGCGAAGATGTAAATTAATGGTTTGTGATGGCTATCGATCTAACATAAGTTTCACGGAAGAAATTCTTAGCATCTAGGGAGCCATAAAATTGATATATTAAAACGACATGGAGCAACAATTATCTTTATTGAAGGATTCGTATTTTGGAAAGGGCAAGATGCTAGTTGGGATCTTCATTTTGTTAACAATTCTTTCTTTGAAGTTTAAAAGTCAAAATCTTATTTTATAACGGATGGAATAAAGAAAGTAAATGTTCTTAGAACGAACTGGGAATATATTTAAATGATTTATTTTTACTGTTGTGTGCCAGTATCAATAGGAAGATAAGATATTTTCTTTATTTATACAATTTCAAAAGAAGAATTATATTTGATGCCGCAAAAGGTCAATATCAAATCCTTCTGAAAGTTTGGTCATTAAGCTGGTTTGTGCGATTTAGTTATTAGTTCTGAATGATATTCCAAAATGTCAATAAATTTGGACTAAAATTCAGATGAAATGATTAAATTTAAATGAAATAATTTTAATCAATATTAAATCCAGTAGGACTCTATATTTTTGAAATTTTTATGATACATTTCAATATGACAATTTAAATAATATAAAAAGAATATTGCTCGATAATAGGTTAAATGCCAAGAAAATAAAGATTTTTGATTGGATCAAATTAAATTAAAATTATAGTTATACACTTCAGAAAAATCAATGATAAATAGGTACATAAAAATAATTTGAAATATACAAAGTTTGATATTTTATTATTTCTCCATAATTTTTAACAGATTTTAAGTGCACAGCTTTTACAATTTCTACAGAATTCTACTTTTAGTTAGACCAAAATTACAGAGAATTATTTTCGTTTGTTCTCAAAGTATTATAATTTCTTATTAACCTCTTTGCATTGCTTTTAAAGGAAGAAGTGTTTTTACTCTCAGTAATCAGTAGAGAAACTAATGTTTCTGAAAACTAAACAAGTAGTAAGAAAAAAAGGGACAGTTGTTTGGTGGAAAAATGAAAATATCGATGAATTTAATTTCAAGCAATTTTTATTCTTATATTTTATCTAGGAAAAAAGTAAATATACTTGGTTGAAAATAATATTTCGAAGGATTGAATATTTTCAATAATAAATGCTTTCCTAAATTTATACATAACATTTTACCCGAAGTTACCATGGTTTTGCTAAGATAAAACCAGTCAGTTTCTATCAAATATGAATTTTTAAAAAATATTAAAAGGAAATACATAAATTTTGAAACTAAAATAAAAATGATATGTTTAATATATTTGTATTCAATTTAGTGAAAGGAAATTCTGCTTTTTATTTTTCACTTTATTTCCTATTTAATTAGTTTATTCTTCGAGTTATTATTTTATAATTTTTCTTTCGTCTTATATTTCTTATATAAATTCGTATATAAATTCTTTGAATTTTCCACTTTATAGCAGATACTTTTAACCGGCCATGATTCTTTGAAATTAATACCTTGATAACTTCACGTTTATCCTTAAGCTTTATTTATAGTGATGAAAAATGTTAATTTTACTGGAATGTTTTTTAAAATTGAACTAATAGTTTGGTAATCATTAAACGGAATCCTCGGAATAAATATATTTTTCCCTTTATCTTTTTCTGATATTATTTTGTTTCAATTAAAATGATTGATAATTCTTTTACAATCATTCTTGCTTCATTACATAATCTTGTTCAATCTAAATTACTCAATTAAATAACTGATGATCCTATGCTTGATTTTAAACAATATTAAAGCATTCTTAACACTTGTAATAAATTCGAAAATCCAGTTCACACAATAAACACAATTTTGAAATTTTTGGAAGATTGTATCTGTTATTTGATCTAGATTGTCGACAATATTTCGTATATCAATCGTAAGTTCATATTTGGATTTGATTGTGTATGCGTGTGTGGTTTATTGGCGCAAGAGCCATATTTGTCTATACTACTCCAAGCATACGGTAAAATCAGAACAGAATTTTGGAATAACACGATTTTAAAATGAGGTGTAAATTGTTAAAATCACATAAAATGTGTTGATTTAAATATTAAAAACTATTTTTAAGTAAGACAATCATTAAATTAAATGTAAAATAATCATGTAAGGAAGGCGCATTTAACGTAAAAAGAGAAGCAAACAGACGAAAAAGTTGTTAAATACAGTTAGTTAATAAAAGCAATAGCTCTTAAAAATTAAAAAAAAATATGTGGGTGGTAGTTTTCACCCACCAGGTCTTGCAAGTTAAGAGAAGATGAGAAGAAAAAATTCCGACAATGGACATGAAAATCAGAGCATTCAATTAAAATATGTTTCACACTAAAAGCAATATGACAGGTGAGACACTGGCACTCATGACCAATGATGAAATGATGATGAGTAAAGTGGGTGTGTTCTATACGAAGGCGAGTCGATTCGGCATCAACCTCTCGTATAGCGTAAACAGGCCACAAACCAATAGCAGGCTTGACGGAACGGAATTTATTATCGCTCTGCATATCCCATACCAGTTGCCATGTTGAATGAATATGTTTAGTGAAAAATCTCTTAACGTCACAAAATGGAGGCAGATTTTGCCGCTGAATCAGCCTTTTCATTCCCAGAAATGCCTCCATGATTCGGGATCAATAAGGATATGAAAACCATCAGTTTGCAGGAGTTCATGTTTGGATGTTACACAATCAATTAAGAATGTACCTTCACTAATTAGTAATAGTTTTTCGGTAAAATACCTTACTTCGTCATCTCTGTAAGATCTAATAATTCCCATATTTATTGTACAATGTACTTATTTCTTCACTAGAAAAACGATTGTTTCATAAATGCTTCACATTAATTTGTTGAAGTTGATTTTGGAATAACTAGAAACGTTTAACGAAAATATTCAGAAAATATAACTAATGCAACTTTTATTAATTCTGAAATACCTCGGAGATCTTGCAGTGTTCAATTTAATGTTCATATGACCTTTTCTGCACTACTGAGCATCCGTCCCATAAGATTATTTCATATTTTTATAATTTTATCCCACTGTTTGGAGCAGCACAGACAGTTTCTTAGTTTTTGTTCCATAAAAAATGAGAAATCAAAACAAAGAATACAAAGAATTACTTTACACGCTTTCAAAAATTGACCTCGTTCAGATGCTCTTGATACATTACAATTTGAGAATTATGGTTCTATAAAATTTAATGACAGTTTCTAAGCAGAATGAGCAACTAGTCCATCCTGCCTTAATATTTTATAAATTAAAAATGATACCAATGCAATCGCATTCTGTTTTTGGCCAGTATTTCAGCCAAAATTAAACTTCCCAAAAATGCCTTTTTGTTACAATTTGGCTTGTGCATTCAAATATATTATTCCATTAATACCTGTGTTCACATGATCCATGATGAGCTCATAGCTTTACTTTTGATTTTATATTAAAATGGCTTGTTCTGAGAGATAGATTGCAAAAATATGTAAACTTTAAAAAATTTCTTTTTTTATTATTTCTGAATTCAATGCATCAGTTTCATCTCTTCGTGGAGTTTGCATTCTGAGTTCAACTATAATTTGATTGCTAATTGTTAAGCATTTTTCTTCCAAAAGAATAAGAACCTTGATTAAATATATCTTCAATGAAGTGAAAATTTAATTCTTCAACTTGTTGATTAAACTTGTTAACTTGCTGCACTTGCTCATTCTTCTTTCTTTCTCTAAGTAAATAAATTTTATTGCAAATAAAATTTAAAAAAACATTTTACTTTATAATTTTCTAGTTAAATATTCTTTGGATATATTTTTTATTCTATGTCTCCCTTGACGTATTAAGATTTAAAATTTTGGTTGATGTATTTTTCAAATTAAATTTTGTAGTGCAAGTAATGACAGGTTTTGATGTGACGTAAATTCTTATAAATATATTCTCGGCTATAAGTTTACAGAATGAAAACATTCACTTGATGGTTTCAAGAATATTGATACAGAGTTTCGTCACATTGAGCCCTCATCGATCTAATCAAATTATGATTGTTCTTAGTAATTAGTTTTTTCGATATTTTCTTTCACATTCATTATAATTGAAATCCGGCTAATTTACGTTATTATACTGACCTTTTGAAAATGCAGATATGTAATCAGATAAAAATAAATAGTTGCATTTTTTGCTTCTTGTAAATATATGAAGAATTATAATAAAAGGATTTTTAATTAAATTATAACTGTATTCTGTAATTAGAAAATCCTGGAATAAAAGTTGCATTCAGAAATCAATTAGTTTATAGACTATTTTAAAGTAGAAAGGCAATGGATCCTTTATCGTTAAAAGAAAAGACGCAAATAATATTATTAAATTCATAAGACTCTCGGATTAGGCATAAATTATCATTATTGTCATGTTAAATTTAATAACGCTAATTATTCCTCTTGATGTTCAACAAAGCGGCAATAATAAATGAAATAATAAATGAAATCTTATAATAAATGAAATTTTATGACTATTTTTTATGGGTTGTATAGAAGCATAGCAATTAATTTAACATTAAATAAAAGACAATTTTACTCTCAATTTATATAAAATTAGAGGCAAAAAATATTATTGTAATGTTTTGATTACTTTAAAAAACGCTATAATTATCAATCAATATTATGCTAAAAGAAACATAAACACCACAAAAATGCCCTTGCAGTTGTTTGATTAAAAGGACTTCTACACTTAAATTTTACTGTATTCAGAGAAAACATTAAATTATTTTCACAGAAAACGTTAAATGGAAACAATAATTATTATTATATTCACAATGTTGCTAGAAATATTCAAAAATAGAAAACGAATATAGGATCTTTCATGAGCAATACTTAATTAAAAATAAATGTACGAGAAATCATAGATTGTGATATTTCCAATTATAAATGTACCTAGTTTAAATATTTATCTTGTAATTGTAAGAATTTCCATCCACATTATAATAATGATGAGATGATTTAAATATAAAATTTAAAAAATGGAGTTAATTTAAATCTATTTTGTGTAAATATAAGAGTTTTCACCCATATTATATTTGCATTTTCAAAATGGCTACTGATGAAATTCCCATGAACCCTCCTTCCTAAAAGCCATTAAGGAATTCATTCTTTTTTTTTTACATTTTCACAGCAGAAATAACTGCTATTTTAAATGTTTATCGGTTATTTCAGATCGTTCAGCACGTAAACACTTAATATGCACAGATTTACTGAGCGCTCTGGAGTTCTTATTATCTTTACATACTCGCAGCCATTCTGTGCTTTTCAATATTTTAGACTTGTATGACAGACTTATCAGGAAAGGCTTTCAAATTATTTTATGTTAGATCCCGGCACATGTGGGAGAAGCACATACTTGTAATAAGCTACATACAATTAAACGTACAACTGATCTCTGGCCCACATTACTCAGTATAAAACTGGACAGCACTTTATCTAGGTTTAGGATTGGTAACACTCTATACACCCATCGACATTTGATAATGGGGTAACCAGCCCCATTTTGCTTTATTTGTGGCAGTCCTATCTCTGTTTTACACATTCTTGTGGATATTTGTTTTATACATTCTTCTGGATATCTGTTTTACACATTCTTGTGGATATTTGTTTTATACATTCTTCTGGATATCTGTTTTACACATTCTTATGGACAGTCTTGTCCACAATTTTCTTAACAACGTCTTTATTTTTTTCTGAACTTTCACCCTGATTTGGAGGAGATGCTTTCCAAAACTCCTCATGTAAGCCTTTTTAGTTTTTTTTTTAAATATTGAGTTTTATAATCATATATAAGCATTAGCCACGATTTTTAGTTTTTTTTCCATACCTTACATCATTGTTGCACTTTTTCATGGCTCAGATTTTTACACTTTCAGACATTCGGATTTTGTGGACATTTCATATTTCGATTCCATTATAATTTGGTGTAAATATTCTAATTACAGAAGTGTGGCACAGCTTAGCGAAAAATGGCTTTTGTTCTATAAAATGCAAAGTCAAATTCCTAAACACAAAGTTTTTAATCCATTGCTTATACTAAATAAAGTAGTAATATGCAAAAATAATTCAGAATCTGTTTGTAAAATATAAGGTGATATATTGCAAAGTTCCAAAAAATATTCAGTTCAAAAATTTTCAAAAAGCTAAAAAATATTCAATTTCCTTGTATGGACAAACTTCACAAATAATTAGCGATTTAGTGCAAAATCTACAGTCTGTTAGGTACTAAAAGAAACCAAAAGGGTGGGCCCTTCAGGGAGCCGTCAAAACCCATAAATGACTGCGGTGATACTTTACTTTTCCGTAAATATTTCACTCTTTATCATGATTCGAAACTGTATGGGAATAAATCACGAAATTTTTCACAACGGGACGTCTTTCTTCCATGCTCTTTCTCGAGAGAATTCCTTCTTTCTTATTGTGTCTTTTTTTCAAGAGTAGGATTTATTTATATATGCATATTACCGCCTGGAGAGTCTGTAGGAAAGCGTCTTTCTTTCTTAAAGAAGAGCAATTTCTCACATGCATGGTATATTTAAGTTATGCACTGTTATATGTATATTGCAAAAAATAAAAAGAGTTGTTTGACAAGAAAAAAAAAGCAAGTTAAGATCAAAAATAAGGATACTTTAGAAATTTAATTTCTTTTTTTATTTGTTCCATTCCATCTAACGTACATTTGCTCATATTCATATGAGGGAAGCAAATTAGATTGGATCGTTTCAATTTTGAAATGAACTGCGCATTTTAATTCAAAAACAAGAAAACGAAATTTCAGCATTTGGTAGAAAAATGCAGGAATAATTATATGACATGGAAGCTCTATTTTTCTTGAAAACTTGAGGAATTGTAACCTGATTTTATCAGAGTGGTTCGGGTATAAAATAAATATAAGGCTAATGAAATAATTTAGGGTTAAAAAGTAATTTCGATTTAGCTTCTAA
>JAPMOR010004709.1:78685-124389 GCA_026543865.1 Argiope aurantia
TCCTAATTTCCGAATTTTTATCATAATTTAACACATATTGGATTCATTCGAAAACTATGTTATTAATCCTACACGCGCTCTGTGAAGCTGTTGAAATCAATAGGTTTTAAAGCTCCGAGTGAAAGGATAAAAATCTTTAATGTTTGCAACATTCTTTTAAAGAGACCTAATTTTCCCTATTCTAAATTAACATCCCTATCGAAATTTTCTTGTAAAAACCACTGAAGGGAAAATATCGGTCTATTTTCTTTTTTGCTTTTGATTTTATATCGCGATGTAGACTGACGTATTTCTTACCATTTATTCTTCTACATAAATTATGCCTCACGGAATGAAATAAATCGAAGTTAAAAATTCAAAAGTGTCTTTCCTTCGGCCACGCAACTGCTCAAATATGTTTTACATATATATACTCAACATCACAATGTCAATCGTATATTCGGGATGTAATTTCAAACACTATGGTGAGGAAATATAAAAATATCCTTATAATTTATTTATTAAAATTTTAATGAAAATTTCAGATATTCTCATCGAGAGGCAAATTCCGAAACTATTACATATATTTCCACTTGTGATCAAAATGGTTTGCTTCATATAGAGCTAATGCACACACATATTAACAAAATTTGCACACAATAATTTTATTACTGATTGAGATGTGAATACGAAATGATTAAAATACATTTAACTACGAATAGGAATTTTTGGACATCCTTTCTTAATTTTTTAATATTACCTTCTTTAATTCCTTAAAAATCATTGTATTATATATTAATTTTCCTGTGATAATTCGGCTTTTTTAGATTCATTCTTGCAATAATACATAAGAAAACTTGAAGCCGTGCTGCCATCTTTATTATATATTAGATATTAGAAAATATTTTTAATGGTACACCACCATAATACCACTGTCCACATAAAGAAAATTATAAAAAATGATGCTTGAAAAGTAATTTTAAAGGACTAAATAAACACGATATCAAACAAAAATAATATAAAAATAACACACACAATAATATAAATAACAATAGCACACAATATAAGGTTCAATTGGCAATTTCGAAAGTGAGAACAAATAAAATATAAATTCACTTGCGAATATGCAATTGCCTCGTCGAGCATCTTTCAGGGATGGGGGTATTCTTCCCAAAGAAAGTTGCCGAAATTCCATGTATAAACAACCCGTCATTTTTCTCAAGTAAATATTATATCTGATATAAAAATTAGTAAATAATGAATAGATAAATTGTGTTTTATAAAACAGTCAAAAAACATATTTGTGTTTTAAGTATTCATTCTTTAAATAACAAATTATAAATGTGTTATGATACGATAAATTTCCAAATCATAAAACGATAGCAGCAGACAACAAAGGATGCATACTTTATAGAAAAATATATGAGAAATTCTCAATAATTATAGTAAATTTCTTTTCCATTTTAATGCAGTTAAATACAATTTTTAAACATTGGATATTAGCTAACTTGAAAAAATAAAATTGCTAAATATTTTAGATAATACATATATTTTCTTAGAAATATATAATTATTCAGAAACAATTAAAATAGATCTAATATAATAATTGTTGTAAATGTTAGAGCAATGCTGAAAAACGGACTTTTACACTTTCATAATGGGTGAAGTATCCCATTTTTCATGAAGCTAAAAATGCAAAAAAAAAAAAAAAAAATTGAAGTTTAAAACCAGCCCAATTCCCTTAACACTATTCTTCATACAATATGTTTAAAACATTTTGCATCAAGAAATTTGTTATTTTAATTCTGTAGAAATGGACACATTATTCATAAGAAAAAAATATTTCAAATTTTGACAAAAGAAACAAAATTGAATCAAAAGTATAATTGTCATGAATACGAAATATTTTAAGCACTTCGGATGCTCCTAATTCAAAAAAAAGTTACAAGATACGAATTTTGAAGCAGATTTCTATTCGAAACTTCATTTCTAATGTTTATCTCGATTTATATATATCAATTATTTTATTTTCCTGTTTAATTAAAATTTTTACAAATTTAATAAATGTGTTGTTATTTATTGACAGAATTACTTAAATAATGAAAAAACTGCACTGAAATTTTATTGTATTTATTTTTAAAAGTATATATCCTTTATGGTCGATAAGATTAATCGGAATTTGGTCAAAATTTAAAGGAAATGTCTTCTTTTTTATATGCATTTTCAACTGCAGCAACGTTACTAAATGAACAAATTTTAGGAAAGGTCCTCCACTTTATGTTAGTCCTCATATCATTTCCAAAAAATTAGAAATGATATCAGGAATGGAATAGTGTGTTGATTGTTGGAGTGGCAATTAAATTGCGATTATAAAAATTCTAAATATCTTTCCTTTCTCTATCAAAAAAGTTTCAACTTTTAGAGTTCCTGAAAACAAAAACTCTTTAAGAAAAAAGAAAATCCCTCCATTCAAGAGCTAACGAAATTTATAAGATACCGCATTTTTCAATATTAAGACAGAATATCCCATCCTGCACGAAATAGAGAAAAACAACCATTCTGGAATATGAGCTTAAAATCGTGTTTCAGACTGAACCATCTGCTCCTGTACCAGCAGAGATGAAAAAAGACTTTTCCAATCAATGTAAGTCGCACTTTATCGTCGTTCTCATGGTGACTTACATCAAAGTAAAGATGAAAAATAAGACTGGAAAGAAAAAAAAAGTATATCCAAGCCAGAGTAGAAGAAAATTGAAGATGTGATTAATGACATTGGAAGTGATGAAGACCCCGGGGAATCATGAGGGTATCAGCCATCTGTGCAATTTTTTTCAGACCCTCTCACCCCTTTCAACCTGGGGGGAAAGGTGCGAAACTAATTTAGAGAAATATATCAGCTAGAGATGAACTCCTGAAAGATTTGGGTCTTGGTGCCAATCTGGGAGTACTTTTTGTACATTCTGTGTCAGAAGCCATTTTTATGATTAAACGGGCATGGTAATGATTGTAGGGAAGATTGGATTTGTGTTTTCGGATTATTTTGGGATTTTTTCTTTGCATTTTTGTGCATGTTGTACTAAACGAAATACTTGTATTTTGTAAGAAATAGATAAAAACTACAGTATTCGAATATTGTAATTTTATCACATTGCACTACAGCTACAAGCTCTATTGTATTTATATAGGAACTTATAGAATAATAATTTTATTTTAGTATCATAAAATAAAAATTAACTAATTTACTTTTGGTGGGCTCAGCAATATTACTCAAGTTTTAACTGGATTAATTTCTATTTTCATTTTCACGAGAAATACGGATACAATTATGAAATATTTAATCAATTTAAAAATATAGACATTTTTTAATAATAGAAGACATTTTTACTGAACTATGTCTACAAAATTTTAATTATATTAATAAATATGTTTTTAAAGTTATTTGTATTTAATTTGTGTTATCATACAAAGGCAATGTGTGTGTTTACTTCTTTCTAATATACTTGCTGGAAAAGGCATTTAAAATTATTTTCCTAAGTGGAAATAAACTTTAGTAAGGGATTGAAAATTTTACAACACTTGAAAAGGCTCTTTTCATTCAAGCAGCCCATTCGTTTGCTACTGACACTTTCCTTATACATCTACGAAGTCTTGTATCCAATGCAACCTACTCAACATCCTTCAAAACATTTCCAACGCGGCTTTATTTTAATGCTAGTTTCTACCACTTGCTGCTTCTAATTCAGTCGAAATCCTTTCGTCAGCACCAAAAGGATTAGGATCAGCTGTCGCTACGACCTCAGTGAAACTGCACGTTTAGAGTATTTCATAAATCAAAGCTTTCAACCTCTTCCCAGGAGAATGAAACAAAAGAAAGTTTTAGGCTAAAATTCGCTTGAATCCTTAGCCTTTTGGATATTAAAACTGCTGAGATTAAATTTAGAATTATAGCATTTTAATCAAAGAAATTCTCTCAACGATCACCACATCCTGCAGATTCAGCAGATTCACTAAAATTAATAAAACAAATCGTTATCAGAAAAGTATTAATTGACGTCTGATCCAATTAAGGCAGTGAAATAGGAATTTAAAAAGAAAATAAGATTTAAAAAGTCAGACTTTTATGGATAGGGTTTATAAATTTTAAGTCTTAAATGCTCATTTATACAGTAGAAAAAATAAAAACTTTCAAAGTTAAAAAAAAAAGAAACAGGTTTTTAAAAAAATTTAAAGCTCAAATGTTAAGTAGAATTTACAAAAGATTGAAATTTTTATAAAATCTATTGAATCGATAAAATTCTGTAAAAATAATTTTTACTTCAAATAACCGGTAAAATATTTCATGCTTAAACTTCAAATTATGTGATTCTGGTGATGATAAGTGGCCTGAAACCATGTTAAAAGACCTTCCAATATCTATTCATTCGTTATTTCGCCTTAATCTCTTATAGTCTTTAAATGCTTCATTTGTTGGAATAATTTTTGGATAAATGGTATTTTAAATACAATAAAAGACAGGATGAAAAATACAAGAAGAGTTTTCCCTACACATTATATCAGGGTATTTCTACATTTATACAAATATGGAATTTAATTTAAACAAAATTGAAACTTGGGGCTGAAATCCAACATTTTCATGAATTTTAGGGACGCATCCTCTTTTAATGGAACAGAACACATTAGATAGTGATTCCAGTTTACGAAGTTCTCGTTAAATAAAATTTACGTATACGTTTACATCTGTTTATTAATTTTTACATTTGTATCATCTCCATAGAAAATTTCTTGCAAATATCCTTTCAGTTACTTTGGACATTGTGTAATGGTATGTGGTACATTGTATGTGTGGAGAGTTTTATTTCTTTCTGCTCATTCTAGTATACCTTCAAAGTCAGAACCTCAAGGATTTTCTGGCAGTTGAAAATATTTATATGTGAAAATATTTATTGAGAGAAAAGAACATGTCAAAGGTTACATTCAATGATATATCACACAACAGTACAATATACAATAAAATAATAAGAAAACGAGTGTGCTTAACGAAGAAATTGAGTTCATGGAATTTGATGTAAAGTTTAATTTACTTTGAAAAGGGTTTGATTGGAGATATCGATGAAACAACTTTTTTTGGGAAATTCGATCACGGAAAATCAGGTCTTCGTTATCCTAGAGAAACTGCAAAATGCTTCTGTGTTTGAGTTTGGATATCTTGTTCTTCATGACGCTGTCTCATCTGATTGGTTCGTGTTCTTTGGTGGATCTGCTAGGGTAACAAGACGAAGTGAGATAGCAGCTAATGATAAAACGAAATGAATTATCTCCTTTTCCACAGCCAGAATTTTTGATGTGGAACCGCTTTAAGCACTAAGGTAATGAGCCGTGACCAGTTGCATTTATATATTGCATGTTGCACACTTCTGGGTTAAGGGAGAATTTGGATATTATTTTACGAAAATGGCTTTCATTTGAGCCGTTCGCCCATTCTTCCCGCCATAGTTGAAGACAAGTGTATTTTTAGTGTAATTTTGCTGCCTCGTTGTAAGCATATCTCACATGTATTTTAAAATATGTCATACTCTAGACTCCAAAGAATAATTATGGGAAATAATTGTAGATGTATAAGGAATCAGGAGATACTTGAAGATGCATAAGTTTTCTGTTTTACTTCCAGAAGAGTGGTATTGTATGAAAATATTCTTTCTCTGCGGTAATATAAATATTTCTTCATTCTGAAAGCTTAGATTTTATACAAATGTAACGTAAATGCACTTGATTTATCTCAAAAAATTTAGCAACTATAGTGGTTTTTATCAAAGAAATCCAACTAATCTTACGAAATATTTATAATAAGGTGGACATGTGAAAATTTCTATATCAAAAATTACTTCAGATAACCTTGGCAAGATTTGAAACAAAATTCTGGCTTAAGAGGGAAAATGCTTTCTTCGAGGTCTTTCAGGATAAATCGGCCCATATCTATGTATAATTTGGGTTAAAACAACGAACATGTTCATTATCAAATGTGACTATATCGAAAAAATCGTTCGTAAATTGAATAATGTGCAATTGAATAATGCTGAACAAAATGACTGAACAGTTATAGAATCCAAAATCCACTAATTCATATCTCTTAGCTATGCCAACGTTTTAACATAGTCAAGCGAATGACAAACCTTTTGGAAAATGTTATATGCACTATCTCCAAATGCAATATAATTGTTAATTTTCTTTTTGAACAAAATTGGTCTGGAAAATTCGAAGCAGGGGCGCAGCAACCATCATTTCAATATGGCAATATATTTATAACTCTTGAAAACATCAAAATTAGCAATGAGTTCTTTCTGAAACGGTATTTATTGCATTCTTACTTAGGTTTTTTCATATAATTTATTCCTTTCTATTCTATTTTACTTCTTTTATTATTTTTCTAAACCATCTAAAAATAGTAACTAATTTTTTTATTTACAAATTATCATTGAAAATCAGCAGTGAATGACTTGCAATCATATATAATAATTGTTCATGAGTCTTATTAGCTTCATTTATGTATTGTTATGTAATTTATAATAAATTTTATCTCGAATAAAATTTTGAAATTAAAGAAATATTCTGTTTATTTCTTAGCACATCGTTTAGTAACATGAAATCTGTAACTAATACATAAAATTTAGAATTAAAATAAATGTGATAACTCTTCAGCACTGTAACACAAACACGGACATGCTAAATAAGATTTTAATGTAGATATGTCTGTTCCAACCTATATATTGAGTAGTCGTGCACTTCACTATAGTTTAGACACAAATTTATAACAGATATTCACAAATGAATAGCAACTTCTATAATTATTCATTCACCAATTAATGCATAATTTTAACATATGCCGATATGTTGGGGTATGATTTCCATTTTATTAATTGTCTTTCCTCTATGCATACCTCTATCATAATGAAAATGCCATATTGTTAATTCAATGTCAGAAAGTTAACATTTTTTTAACCTTGGATAAGAAATAGCACAAATTTATCCACAGCAAAATTACACACCACAACGGCACGGCGTAATCACTGCAATCCATTACCTCCACCTAAACATAGTGTTCAAATAATCATTCATCCACGTGGGAGACGCTTTTCTTTGTCTCGGTCCAATAGTTTCTAACAACTTCACCGAACAAATGCAGGACTTCATTTTGCGTGCGAGATCCGATTCTCGCTATCGGGAAGAAAACAAAATTAGCTGTCAGGCAGGAAATCTCGGAAAATAACGAGCTACAAGGACTCGATAAATCAAAGCTCCCAGAATAAACACCAGAAGAATGAAGAGAGAGAGCTCTACCAACCAATGGAATGCCTCCTCTGACAGCTGAGAACGGAAACCGAAGCTCGAGCTAAAAGACACCGCCATCCTCATTTGAGGGGTAGAGTGGCTTGGGCAGGATGAAAATGCAATTCCGATTAGATTAATTGCTTTTGTTGTCATTATCAGTTCTTTTGGTTCTATCCCCCCCCCCCCCTTTTCGATCTTCTCTCTCCTTTTTTTTTCTTCTTTTTTTTCTTCTCGTGGAAGAAATAGAGCAGACGAATTAATTCCACATGGCGCGAAATAGTCTTAGGACAGTGATTGATCAGGTGTGGTGTTCAAATCCATCAAAGATGAAATGGCTTTTATATCAAGTGATCTCTCATAAGCATGGCGATTGCTTCTTATAAAAGTTGCTTCGTATAATAATGCGATTATGTTTGCGTATAAAGTTGTTTAGGAAATAAAAACGCATAGCTGTTCTTATCAAGAATTTGATGATTGTACCTCTCATGCTTCTAAAATGCATTTTCGAAAGTAAGGGGAAGCTTATCCTAGAAATTCCAAACATTACAATTTTTATGCATTTTTCAGTGCTTAAAATATACATTTGTTTGTCAAAGGATTCATATTTTCCTCTTTTTTGGTTTGGTCAATCTTTTTAAATACTAAGATGATTCAAATAGATTTCCATCAAATGAATTAATTGGTTTATAATCCATCGATGCTGAAATGGCTTCTTTTACCAAGTGTTCTCTTTTAAGCCAAGCGATTGCTTCTTATAAAAGTTGCTTAGTATAATGCGATTATGCTTACGTGTAAAGTTGATTAGGAGGTTACAAAGCATAGTCATGCTTATTAAGCATTGGACGATTTTACCTCTCATGCTTCCAACATGCATTATCGAAAGCAAGAGCAGAATGGTCATAGAAATTCAAAACATTAGAATTTTTATGTATTTTTCAGTGGTTAAAATAGATATTTATCTGTAAAATGACTCATTTTTACTTATTTTTCCAATCATTTTAAATATTAAGATGTTTCACATAGATTCTCATCATATCTCTAAATCTATGATGTTGTTTAAATGTATTTCTGATTATAATGAAAAAATTTTAATAGATTTAACTACTGCGTTTAACTACTAATAGATTTAACTACTGCGTAACTGCGTTCTAAAATTTAAAAAAAAACGATGCATTTTACTATTTAAGCAAAACCAAATCTTATTCTTTTTAATTTTTTAAAATTGTTTTTAAGTAATTATAGAATATTTTTATTATACTCTTAAATCCTGTATGGTCAGTTAAACCATCATAAGAATAAATTACTTCATATTCCTTGCGAATTTCAACTCATTCTCTATCATTTCTGTTTCAATTATTTCAATATTCATTTAGCTCATTGTTTCCTGCTTTACAAAAAGTGTATGCCAAAACCATTAGTATTTAGTGGAACTTAATTTGGTACTTTTAAAACCTTTTCTTCATTACGGCATTATATTTACTAAATTAAAAATTGTTGTTTGTTGTATAACGTGTTTAGGATTCGATTATAGTTTTCATACTTATTATTTTGTATGTTCTATTTTTTGAATTTGATTTATCGTGCGATCTAATTAGTCAAAGCAACGTATAACTGAATACAGCTAAAAATATATTTTAAATCTAGACATAATATTCAAAATATCAGTATATATAATTGTTCCCCACTGTGTTTAACGCTAAGAGGAGTTAAAAATAGTATCGGATGCGAAATCCCAATTTCTGTTTTGGGTTCTAGCAACCAAGTTTTTATTTTTTAAATAATGTTTAAATTAATGGAATTATCGGTGTGCGAATAAAGCTAAGCATGAATAAAAATTAGCTATGAGATATTAAACTTCACATTTTATGATATTTAGTAAAAAAGGTTAATAAGTTTAATTTGGCATTTTCTTATATTTATCTAATTCCTTACTAACCAGTTGGAGTTAATGCTAATACTCCATTCCAGCATTTTTTATTTAGTATTTGAAATTGCATCATTATTGATTCAATTCCCTTTCAGTAATTAATTTTTAGTTGAGTGTTTATCATTTTTAATTCATAGAATTATGAAAATTTATTTACTTTTAATGGTACTAAATATGTGTTTCTAAAGAAACCTACAAGTTATAACAGCCGGCGTCCTGGCATAGGGGCAGCGCGTCTTTCCCCGTGATCTGGGCGTCCTGGGTTCGAGTCCCGGTTCGGGCATCGCTGTTCTTCCTCTCTTCTATCTGTGAGATGTGTGAATGTGCCCCCTGCAAAAAGGGGTTGGGCAAGCGAATGCGATGCGTGAGTAGCTAAGTCGTACTCTTGGCCGTCCTAAAAACAAGAGACGCTCCCACACCGGCTTAAAATCACTGTCTTCGTAACAGTGGGCTTGTCCATGGCAAGTGCCATAAGAAACAACAACGAGTTATAGCATATTTTTTTCTTAGACACTCTACCAGTATACATGAGAGCTTCTATAATAGCATTAATTAATCATTCTGTGACAATGAAATATAAGATATTGCTAACAGGATGTTAATTTGCGTATTTTCTAGAACATATATATTATATATGTACTAGAAATGAAAACTGTACTTCCACAGTTTACAGATACAAGCGGTTACAGTTCAATAGATATTTACAAATGATGAGATATATAGTTGGAAAACCGAATTTGAACAAAGACAGAGACAAGTTGGATTCAAACAGAATGTCATTGTTTTGTGAGGATTATATAAACAAAATTATTTCACGATAGATTACAAGTAATTGTAAAATTACATAACTATCAGCAATAGAAGGACAAATCTTAAGGAAAATTGACTTTGCTTGAGTTTATAGCGATATAACAAAAACTGTTGAAAAATGTCTAATATTACAATTTAGTCGCAACACTCCTTATTTTTCATAAATTATTTCGAAAATAAAAAGCCATAAAATATATTGTTAAAAGCAATTATGAAAAGTCATATTCTCTAAAGGGATATTTTCAATGTTTCCTTTTGTTTAACTCAATTTTTCGAAGTTATATTTGCTATTATTTTAAAATTATTTCTAAAATATTACAACTTTACTTTAGAAAAGAGAATTCCATAAAATTATCTATTCATTAAACAAGTGCGGAACAATTCCATTATTATTCTGATGGACGAATTTAAAATAATTGCATTTATTATTCAAGAATACAGTAAATTTAATAAAATATACGACAATAACTAGCATGTAATTCTAATAAATATGTTTTATCATAATAAATTTTACAAGGAAACTGATTATTTCGAATAATAACATTTAATAAATTTAAATATTTAAAACTATTTTAGATAAAATATCATTCCTTTCATGATATTCACAAATATACAATGATTTATTAATGAAATTACTCTCGGTATACAATAAATGCTTCACATTTATTAAGTTTTCAATATACCATTGTAATTCTACTGCAATTTTAAAATTTTAAAATTTGTAATCTCTTTTATTTTATTTTAATTCATGTCGGAATTAATCAAATTATTTGAATGATATAATCTAAGAATAACTTACAAAAACAGCACGCATATATCTCTAAAGAATAATTTATAATATTAAATTGAAATGATAGCCCTTAGAGCTCAACCACAGTTCCCGCCATTGTTGCTGTTGTGGCGATCCAGGCATTCAAGTTTTTCCGCGTGCCTTTCGGCGGATTGAAGTAGCCAGTTTGTGATTGTGGTTACATGGTTGATATATGCTTGAATTCTTACGTGTAAATATTTTCTAAGAATGCACCTCATTTCCTTCAAGAAATTTCTTGCCTATTAAAATGAGCATATATTAGATATTTCATTATCTAAGATGTTAGGAGAATAAAACAGATTCAGATTAAAAGTATAAAGTTTCTTTTAAATTTTTAATAGATTTTATATATAAAAAAATGAAAAATAAAGTTCTGGAAAACGCTATACCATGATACGCTCATGATATAGTTTCTTCATATTAAATATCCTTTTATATTAAACTAAAAATTGTTTTAATTTTTGGGAAAAAAATTAATATACAGTATTTTTGATTCTCAGCTAGATATTTCAACATATTAGAACATTTAGGAATTTACATAAATAATTTGTAATTTGAATTGAAATAGCCTTAGCTATTTCTAAATAACTCTTAAGTAGAATTTATTATAGTAAATCATTTTCTATATTTTTTTCTAAGATGAGTTGAAATTTCGTATGCAGTTTTTACACAAAAGATTTAAATTTGCATTGAAAGTTTCCTATCTGTACGATGATAATATACAAGTGAATACCATAAATTTTGCCGAAATGCGCATGATAGATGAATTTTTTTTGGCATACTTTTATTACTAGAATTGATTACACACACACACACACACCAGATTATCAATCTGGTATATATCAATATATATATATATATATATATATATATATATATATATATATATATATCAGATTATCAATCTCTGTTAGTAAAGGGATGCATGTCAGTTAGTCAATCAAACTTGGCCTATGCGCGATAGTTCAAAATGCATAACCAGCAGAATCAGATATTGCTTATACCCTTAATACCATAATCCTAGTTCAGCACATCCCCCTAAAATATTCCCTTGAGCAGGTTAAGAGGCGCAGATCCTAAATCTATATCACGTTTTCATCATTCTATTATGATATTACATATAAAATGCTTGCGGTGTTTAACAAATAACGGTGTTTTGAAACTGCATGAATGGGAAAATATTCTTGTTCTTTCTACATATTTTCTTTTTCGTGGTAAAAAAGCGTAGTAAAATTATGTTTCCAAATTCATACTGTTTAACAGCTGTATATTCACTTGTTTCGGCCTGCACAAGAAACGGATTTTACTCGGAAAAATATAGTGTGAAAATATACATATAGGGAAAAATCATCCTATAATCACATTATAAATTTGAAAGAACTATCAAAAAAAGAAGTGGAAAAATATACAAACTATACTAACCTCGATATATATAGATATAATTATTTTAATAAAAGATTTTTTCTTTGACCCTTTAAAATAATATCGAAATGCTTTTTGCTATTCAGCAGTTAATCACCGCGCATTAAAACCAAATATTTTGATTCATCCAAATTCTTTCTGTGAAAATCCAAATTCTGCGAAAACTGATCTCTAACATGTTTGTCATTTTAATTCATGCAAGAATTGTCTTCATAAAAGAATTCGAATATCATATGTACAAAAATTCATAGCAATTTTGGTTTTAAAGTATTGTGCATTGATTTATTGAAATTAATCTTAATTTATTAAATTTTTCATTTTCAATTGTAATAACTAATTCTAAAATAACATTTTTACTAATTAGGTATTCAGTCCTGTATCTGAAAACTAAGGTGTGTTTCAAATTTCTAGAGACACCATATAAAAACATGAAACCTGAATAATTTTTACCTAATATCTGTAAAAACTTCTTTGAAAAACATAAAAAATTAAATATAATAAAAAAATCTAAAACAATTAAATAAATGTCAATGCTAATAAAAGAAGAAAATAGAAAAAAAAATGCCAAATTTGTGTTTCAAATTTTTAGGGACAGCTAGATGAGATGATATATAAATTCAAGTTAAATCTTTATTATTGCTCATTTTCATTTACTACCAGTTGTTTTAATAACTTAAAAATCTTATATTGAAAACGTTCACGTTAGTACTTAATTTTATGCCGAAGAAATATGGCTAAAGGTAAATGGTTATTAAAATGAAAAAGGCCGAATAAGAGCTTATTACAGTGAAAAAAAGTGTTTGAGAAATATCACAGCCCTCATAAAACGTTCAAAACGTGCTGTGAAGAATTATGTGAAACAGTTAAATGGGTCAGTCAAGTGCCATTCAAAAGCGAGGACCTAAGCCAAAGCTCGATTCACGTACCCGCAAGAGAATTATTCAGAAATGTGTAAATGGAAGATCATCAGTACGAAAACTAACAAAAGAATTGAAACTGGGATGTTCTTACACTACTGTTTGGAGGTCAATCAAGAGAATAAAAACATGAAATATGCGAAAAAGGCTTGCAAACCACCACTTGCCAAACAACACAAATTACAACGTTTATACTGGGCAAAGGAATACATGCATTTCAAAGATGAGTGGATAGAAGTCATGTTCAGAGACGAGAAGAAGTTTGATCTAGATGGGTCAGACGGTTGGAGATATCACTGGCATGATCTAAGAAAAGAACCAGAGATTTTCTCCAAAAGACAAATGGGCGGTGGATCTGTTATGATTTGGGGAGCTTTTAGCTTCAATGGTAGATACGAACTGGCATTTGTGAATGAAAGAATGGATTGTGATCGATACCAAGAAATGTTACAAACACATTTACTTAATGCAGGACCTGAAATATGTGGTCCAAATTGGACTTTTCAACAGGATAATGCATCTATCCACAGCTCAAAATCAACAAAAAAGTGGTTTAGAGATAATAATGTGAAAGTTATGGATTGGCCAGCTAGAAGCCCCGATCTAAACCCCATTGAAAATCAATGGGGTCTTTTGGCAAGAACAGTTTATGAAGGAGGGCGCCAATTTCATTCGAAAATGCAACTTCAACAAGCAATAATGGATGCTTGGTATTCTCTGGATCCAACACTTCTTCAGAACCTAATATATTCCATGCCAAACAGAATATATGATGTCATCAGAAAAAATGGTACTAATGTTGAACGGTAAAAAAGTTTAATTTGAAGTTTTGAAGCTTTTAATTCCACTGTCCCTAAAAATTTGAAACACAAAATTTGTGCTACTCTTTTGTTTAGTTATTTCAAAGTTGAAATTTATTGGTTTAATCTTGATTTGTTTAATCTAAATTATCTTACAATATTTATTTTTGTTATTTATCTAACTTGTTTCAGAAATAAATGTCAAATATTTATTATTTACGCTTTTATTTTCGTTTTTACTGGTGTCCCTAAAATATTAAAATACACCTTAATAAACAATGTAAATAAATATTTTGTATCAATGCTAGTTTAAAATTGTGTTTCCCATTTTCTTAACCTTTGGGCAAATGAAATTTTCAGTATAATCTATTCATCCTCAAATTAGGGGCAGTCTTATGTATCATATTATTTTTCTAGAACGTCTTTTATTTTGGTAAATTAAGCTTTTACTTATTTACATTTTTTACTATCTTTTTTATTACAGCTACAACATGAAACCTCCAATTTATTATTAAATTTACATGACTTTGTTTATTAATAAGTTTTTCTGTCCTATATATGAAAGCTATTAAACAATGTAAAAAAACTTTAATGCTAATACCAGTTTACAATTGATTTTTTTCCCTTTTCTTAATATTTGAATAAATGGAATTTTTGCTATAATCCCTTCAAGATCAAATTAAGAAAGATCTTGTGTATCACAATATCTGATATTACTTTCCTAGAATGTCACTTATTTTTGTAAGTTAAAATTCCCCTAATTTATTTTCTTTACCATTTTCTTTATTGCCACTTTAAAATGAAGCACATAATTTATTATTAATTTTTGTTTCCATTCAGAGTGCATGACGAAGTCAAAAATGTTCCGTCCCCCTACAACCAGCTTACAGGAGACGAACTTTTCGAAGGTCTTTCCACAAAAGGGGCGGAGAAAGGGGGCTTCCCTTCTTGGCAACTTCAATCGAGACCTGGTACTGGACATAAGTGGATGGAAATGGAGCCGAGAATGTGATTAACGACACTGCCGCTGCTGCCCGCCCAGCGTCTTGACAAAAATCGGTATCAATTAGTCCACTTCCCATTCATCCGGAACTTCCCTACTAATTACGGAGGGAGAACTTCCTAGCGAACGCCTCCTTCCACCGGCTGCCTCAGCCCCTGGTAATCAAGACCTTTCGAATGGCAACCCGATGAGAAACGATTATCTGATTCTTCCATGCCACTGTGGTCGAGGCGGCCTTTTGATTTTGGCCAAAATGGGAGAGAGGCTTTAAGTGAAGTCGCAGCAGTGGCGTTGGCTTTGTTAAGAGCTGTAATCTTCTTGGTTGATAAAGTAAATTATTTAATCCGGGTTCGAATTTTTTTTAATTATATCATTTAAATGAATTTCGTTGGCAACAAATGGTATTATCATATCTCAGCCATTTGTTGAATGTGAAATCTGTTGTAATGTTAGATTTCTACGTTTTTTAGCTGATTAGGTAAATTATCCAATCTTCTTCAATAGCTTTCTTTCGAATAACATTATTTTACTTGGATTTATTTGTAAACGAATGAATAAAATGTTATGCTAATTCATAGAATTGTTGATTGAGAAAAAGATTTTAAATGGTGCATAAAAGGTGAAAACTGATTTTTTTCTCCTATTCGAAACAGTAAAAAAGCCAAGTTTAAATATTCCTAATATTTTTATACGATAGAGTTACAAATTTGTATTATTATTATCCGGCAGCGTTGGTTCCACCGTTGACCTTCACAGATTATGAATGCTGAATGTATTCCATCTCAATGACCTTGTCGATTAATTTGGCAACAAAAAGGCAGATACCGGTAAATTAAGAAAGTTGCCTATTTTTCTGTTAGAAGCTATGAGTTTGACATTCTTCCGGAAAATTCTATGCGATGTGCAAAATCAAGTTGTTAAACTGATTTCGTAAATGTCCACCTTCGAGAGCAATGGAGAAGCGAGCTCTCCAGATCTACACTTTAAAGTATCCGAGCGTTAAGAGCACTTTTTTTAGAAAAGATGGTGTAGACTTATTTTAACCATATTCCTTGGTTTAAGACTATTAACGATTACCAGTAGAATGTCAATATTTGAAATAAACATGAATTGTTTTTGAAAATTGGTATTAAACAGAATAAATTTAAACAAATTCTTAAAAATCTTCAATTTGGGTACATCAAAAACTATTACTCTCATCCGAACAAAACTTATACCAAAATACACTACGTAGTTTTCTTAAGGGAATGTATGGTTACAAATGTATGGTTATAGTAATAAATGAAAATTTTTAAACCAGTCGAAGATTTATCATGACATTTTTAGTAAATTTTTGACGTTATTATTCAAACAATAGGCTGTAAATTAAAAAAACAACAACAAATATTCACTCAATCTAAATTATTTTCATTCATTCCCTAGAAATAGTATAAAGACAAAGTCCATTAAATTTCATAATAATATAATAATTATATTTTGAATTATTTGATTTGAAGTGAGTAAAAAATAAGTAAAAACAATTTTGAGAAAAATGCATTTAAAGTATACAATACATGTTTTAATAATAAATTATGTGAGTACATACTTAAAATTCACCGCTTTTATAGGTTATACCTTCTTCCTACTCAGATTTTAATAATCTTTTTCAATCATTTCATTTTTTTTTGGCAATTTTTGCCTTTGGCAGTGAATGACGCCTAGAATCATTTATTCTGTCTTTTTCGAACTCATCAAATGCTCAAACTGCATTTGCACTAGGATACACTCCCATAACCTTAAGGATATTCAGTAATCCTATAACACCTTCGTTAAAATATATTACAGACATAAATGCCCCTAATCTGTGGGTTCGGAGCTCAATAGTTTAGTTTAGTTTAGTTATATTAACGTCCCGTTGTAACGCAACACTAGGGCTATTTTCGGAGCTTTATAAAGACATCTTAAAGTACAAATTTCCACAAAACACCGTAAAAACTCTCATTGGCATTTTGCGTTTTTCCGTGCAAAAAATTTTCCGTATTTAAAAACTAAATTTGTGTTTATACCAGTTTTTAACATGTCTTTGGTCCTTTAAAGCGGCGTTTCAGGTTATTTAAATGTCCACTTCCGGTTTACGGATCATTACGAAAATATTTATATCTTGACTTATAATTAACGTAGAGACAAAAGTAAACTTGCTTTGAATAGCACAAAGATGGTCTATTCAGTAAAAGAATTTTTAAAAATTCCATTTTTAGCAAAAATTGACCAACGTGTTCGGATACTTTAAGCATTATTGTCTTTTTATATTTAAGATTTTCCGTCTGATAGCGTTATGAATCTTCTAGAAGCGTGGTATAACTCAGCTGCGTTTTGACTGTTGGTGAAGCGTATGCATGTTATTGCCATTAAAATAATAACGATATTAAATCGTGGTTTTTAATGCTATCGAGTGCTCAAAATATGCAAAACGTATTTTATATATTTGAGAAATCTTCATCAATATATACATAAAAAAACTATCAAATATAATTAGTAATAATGATTTCCACTTAAAACAAATTTCAGATGCTATCTGTCTGATAGGGTCTTTAATGTGTGGCTTCTACGAAATTAATTTTTTAATCTATTCTTATCTGGAGAAACGAGGGATTCTATTTTTAAACAAATTAAACATATGCAAAACCTATATCGTTATTAATTGTAATGATAATTCTTTACGAGAAGTTTCACCGTGACATAAAACTCCAAAGATTATTTAAATTTCTTGCTTAATCTACAAATAAATGTCTATTGAAGTATATACAGCTTCATTGTGTGAAATAAAGTTTCCTCATTTAAATACTTCACGAATAAATTGCCTTAGGAAAACTCGTGCTTAATTTTAAAATATCGAATACCTTATCCAAGAAAATAAATTCATAACTCGCTTTAAGCAACTCACGTACCTCTAGAGACAAGATTAAAGAATAGAAAACAACGTGCAAGCCAAATTGAAAGATTCTATATCAGTTAAATCAAAACTACCTTCAGAGTATAATATTGCAAAATGAAAAATGCCGTCCTGGAATAGTTTTCGAGCTTGGAGAGGATGCACGCGGAATAAAATTTTCTATGCCCCTGGGGAGTAGACGATTCAAGTGTCAGGGCCAGAATAGCATTATTCTTAAAATTTGAATTTGCGTGAAGAGGTAATTAAACGTTTTAGCGATAGAATGCATTGCGTTGTTTGTTTAAGCAAAAATTATATTGATATTCGAATAACAAGCTGAATAACAACAGAGGTGATATTGATTTCTGCAAAGGCTGGGAGCTCTGAATTTGCATATTTATGCAAACAATGAGGACATTTCTAAATCGTTGAAGCTGTGGAGAAAATTATAATTTAAAAATTCTTAATTCGTTAATCAAGGTTCAGAAGGAAAATATATTGCTTTGACAAATGAAATTCAATAATTAATATTTATTCGCTTCGGAAATGGATGAACATATCTTTTTTAATTAATTAATAGTTAGACATTACTTTAAGAATTTGAATAATGATCTTATTTAAAATAATTATGATATACTAAATCTTCATAAGTCGTATGCAATCTTAGTAAATGTTCCCCTTCTCTTTAGAATTAGTTGGAACTGATTTTGTGACCTTTCAGAGACATTCGAAGAATGGACATTAAATCTAGATTAACTTTAGAGATTTCAATCCCACTTATAGCCACAGGCAAGAAGTACACTTCTGATTTCTATACAATTATTATCTACAATCACAAGTTTTATTTTACTCTTTATTTTGTAATGGCATATTTTATGCTGTACTAATTTATTGTTGTCAAAAAAGATTTACCGAGTCAAGAATTAGAAAATATTTAGTGCTATCTACAATCATCATGAATTATGTTAGATATTTTTTCTGCTTTCCGATGACCTTTTATAATGGAACCTTTTTACGATCAGACTAAGAGAAATGAATCACTGCTACTTTGATATTGGCTGAGATCTAAAAATCTCTTCGCTAATGTGAAGTGGAAATGGGGAGTGAAATAATTACTCAATAACCATTTTCGGTAATTATTGCAATACAAAAATTATATTATTCAAATATTTGTTTAGGGATTTGAAAGAAATTTGAAATTATGTATATAGTTGAGATAATTAAGGACTTAATAAAGAGAATTAAGATATTTAACATTTAAAGTATCTCTAAAAAATTATGCAATTCTCTACAAAAAAATTGTTCTTAATTCTACGAAATTAGGTTTTAATAGAAAGTAAAGTATTTCAATAGTTGTGAATATTTTGAAAAAAAACATTATTTTTGCTGCAAAAACTGGGATGGCAAACTGGCAAATGTATGTATAAGCAAATATTGTTAGAAGATTTACAATTTTTTTATAGGTAATGAATATTATTTTCAATCCGGCAGCTGCCATTTTGTTAACTCTTCAATTATTGTATTATTTAAAGAAACTATGATTCAATAAAATTAATAAATACACTGTTATCTTTTATTCAATCCTGTTAATAATATGTATACATATATATAATTCTGGGATTATCAAGGAAAGACTGGATTCAGACAGCCGTTGGAGGTATTAAAAAGTGGTTTAAGTCAATAAATTTCCCTTTTAATGCATTGTATGTCGACATATGAATATAAGAAAAGTCATATATTTGCAGACAATTTTACAAAATAATTGGGCCTAAAAATCTAATTTTATCAAAATTTTCTTTCCAGTTTCCGAATACACAATACAATTATCAACAATGTGCAATAATACAATCATCCATTTTATTTAATGAAACCATGTAACATAAAGTATAAGAAAATGTGTTAGACTAAAGTATAAGAAAGTATAATTCAAGGATTCAAGGATAAAAGATTGTTCCACTTTCCACACACACACACACACATATATATACATTTCCAACTTAACCCCTTCTAAGACCGTGGGAAATATACTTCCCACCAAATTTATCAATCTTTGCATTAAATTATGTAGGTTGGCATAAGTTCTGACAAATTTTTTTTTAGAAAGACAGAAACTTAAATGCTTCAGTTCTTTATCTCACACAAAATGATGTGTCTTGATTTGTTATTTAATTATTAATTAACCAAATTAATTAATTAAACAAATTAAATTTATCTAATAATCTAGATGAATCTCTTTTCTTATTCTAATTTCAAGCCTAAAAATATTTAAACATAATATGACTAGAAAAAAATGGCCCTTTAAAGGGGGAATATGTACGTACGTTTTCATCACTATTACCGCACTAGAGTCTTGGTAAAAATGCAATAAACTACTTAGAAATTTATAAAAACATTTCATTATAATCAGAATTCAAGAAGGGGAAAAATATGTTTCTCATTTTCTGATATTCCCACAACAAAAATAAAAAGAAAAAAATTGCTAACAGTTCATTAAACATAGGCATTTTGTATAATAATCAAGCGTTTTTTTACTTAAGTTGCTACTTTATATTTATAGACATATAAATACTGACTAAATTAAAAAATATACAAATTATCATAAACTTAGTAAAAATATTGTTCCTTTGATTTTACAAAATAAATAAACGAAAATGTTTGTCATAAAGAAATTTCCCCATTCTCAAAATAATAAAAAAAACACCTATTGAAATATTCCTAATGTTCATAAGTATTGTTGATACTAATTCAGAAAATTTCCTCCTCAAATAAGTTGCTCGGAATTTTTAAATATTATACAATTATTTTTCCCTTTTTTGAATGATTATTCCGCATTTAAGAGTACAATGTTGTACTTGTATACTGGAAACTTTACTTTCCCAAAATCTATTGTTATAAAT
The DNA here is from genome assembly GCA_026543865.1 of Argiope aurantia. Taxonomy (NCBI): domain Eukaryota; kingdom Metazoa; phylum Arthropoda; class Arachnida; order Araneae; family Araneidae; genus Argiope; species Argiope aurantia. The sequence continues at coordinate 99,489 of JAPMOR010004709.1, forward strand.
TGTATCATTATTTATTCTTCGAAGGTTTTAGAACACAATCTGATATAGAAATTCATCATAAATTGCAAAGAATAGAAATAATAAAAGAATATTAACTAAAAATAAAATAACTACATATATCTTTTATTATAACAAAGAATAAATATATATACAAATGATATTTGAACTGCGAAAAATATTTCTTTTTCTAAGAAAATAATCTTTGACATATTTTCGTAATGGTGATTCTTATCAAATATTATCCAAGGTAGGTCGTCAAATATAGTATCGCATGCAATTATTCTTAACTTTATTGGATACTTGTTTTCCATCTAACAGAATGAAACCTTATTTGTTCAATAAAGTTTCGAAAACTCTATTATTATAAATTGTCTCGTCACTTATTCTTGAAACATTTTCGAACACAATCTGTTATCAAAACAAATCCTCAATTGTAAAAAATAATAATAATGCAATAACATAAATTAAAAATAAAATATCAAAATAGTATAACAATAATAAATATAATAATAATAATAAAGAATAAAATATATATCCTAAGGAAATTTAAACTTTCTTAAAAAATGATCTTCGACATGTTTATGTAAAGTTGATTCTTATTTAAGAAATATGTTTTCCAGATAGGTTGCCAGATATAATAGCAGGATTTTTCTGAAGTCGCATGCAATTATTTATTATTTATTTTCCATGTAATAGAAAGAAATCTTACTTATATGATATAATGTTATATTTACAGAATTTACTGTTACTGAATTGTTTCGTCATCTGGTTTTCAAAGTTTTTGAAAGGAAATAATTTTTAAATGGTATTTTAAACTGTAAATAATAATAAGGGTCTGAAAATTTGAGGTAAACAGAAAAATATATATATAATTTCCTCCGTTTTAATTTACGATTGCATTATTATTGTGACCATTCCATTCGGAGAAATTTAAATAACTGTTTTTGAATAAATATTTGTTCAACTTAAAATTAATTAATTCAGCTTTACGTTAATAATTAATTAATTAAATCAAGTGTAATTTTCACAACACGAATATTTGATAAAAATGAGTGCCAGTTGTGAAAATATTTGTGCATCATTGATTAAGGAATCATTTAAAATCACCAATAAAAGAATTTCTTATTAGAAATTAGATTCAGAAGAACTAGATCTAGCAATGCAGCTTATGTTGATTAAATAATGAAGAACTAAATCTAGAAATCCATCTTCTGATTTCTTTAAAAATGACTGTTTGTTGTGAAAATACAGGTATATTTCTAATTAAGAAACAATTTAAAATTCCCAATAAAAAATGAAAAATTGCGCGTAAAGGATAAATTTTTCTTATTAGAATTTAGATAGAAAAGAACTAATTCTGGCAATACAATTTATGTTGATTAGTAAATGTAGAACTAAATTCAGAAATTCATCTACTATAGTAAATACAGAGTTATAAAGTTCAAAAGCAAATTATGATTTATTAACATAAAATCATCGGTTATATTATCTTTAACCAATAGAAAGATTTGAAATATAGTAAAGCATTGTAATTTTTTTGTAAGGAAATTGAGTTGAGTGAAGATGGCACTTAAATTTGTACCATGAACAGTATAAGTTTCACAGATGCTAAGTACTGGAAGAGCCGTACTTTTCTGAAATATAATTATATTTCATTGACAAAAAAAATATGTATCTTAAACGTCTTATACTGCAATTGAAGCGAAAGGATATATAGACGGATTTTATAAATGCGTAACATTCTGCTAACATGTTATCACCGAATAATTTTAAGTACGAAAACAAAACTTTAGAAATATAAAAAAAATGTTGCAATATTCTATTTTTATTTCAAAGAAAAAAAACATTTAAATTATTTTACATAAAAAATTTGTTTATTTTATATCAGAAATATAAATATCCAATTTAATACTTTTCACAGAGAAAAATAAAAGATATCATTTTTAATAGTTACTGATTTCAGAATTTTTACTTCATTTTGCATTTGTCTTTCTTTCAAGTTCAAGTTCATCTTTCAAGGCAGCATCTAATTATATTATGGGCAAAGTGACAAAATATCGCAGGATGATATTTATTTTCTTTCTTTGCATTATTCGAGAGAAACAATTCTACGATATATCAAGTCTAAAGAAATAGCTCTTTATAATACAGGTTATAAGTCATAATATTTTTTTATTTGAAATGGAACTCGTTACATACCTTAAAAAGAAATATCTTAAAAAATACCTTGAAAAGAAATGAGAAAAAACATCTAAAATAAATTATTGATTAAAAGTAATTTATACCGATTGATACGTTTATCCGATTATTGATTCTGAACCGTAGGTAAAAGGCAAAAATTTATCACCTGTGACAGAGGAAAGTATTTCTTTTTTATTTAATAAGATACAGTAATGTTCCAATAACGCTATTAAATTGCAATTTTGTTCTGTTTCACATTATTTTCCAATGGCGTTTTCTTTGAAAACTAATGCAGCTATTTAAATTGAGAGCATTTTTAAATGATTATTTACAATTTGTGATACGTATGATGGTACAATCATACATAGCATACTTAACAATACGTGAATATAAGTTTAGGTATGGACGTTCGTCACAGATGTAAACAAACTTTGTAGTTATCAATTATTTAGTTGAAGCAAGATTGCTTCGTCATTTCAAATATTAACATAAAATATGTTATTTCTACAAAGTTTTTAATCAAATAAAATTTCTAAAAAGTCAAAACAAAACACAATTTTGTTTTTCGAAGACGATGCCAAAATAATCAAAGAAAAAGAAAAATGTCATCCTATTAAATAAATGTCCTGTTACACAGAATTGTACTGCTTTGTCATTTTGATGCAAACATAATAATAATTATGTTTTTATCAAATTATGATTTTATCAGTAGGATATATTTATAATATATAAATATTCGAGCATAAAAACTGTTATTCTGAGTATCTTCTTTTCATCGAAGGAGATAAATACAAAATGACTTTGACAATACCATTCTCTAGAGAAGATATTAAAGTAATTAAACTTGAGAAAAGTCCTCTTTGAGAACCTAAAGAAAAAATGTGGTACATTTGGAAATTTTTCATCCAATCCATTCGAATTATAACTCACAGAAAACTGCATTGTTCACCCTGCTGAAGCTGAACTAAAAGAAGAAAACTTTCAGTGTTATAGCGTCGTATTGATTGCCACGATGTTGGCTTTGTGTTAAACGAACAATAATTAAGCAAATGCAGTATGTGTCTCCTTTAGAAGATAAATTGTTTCCTCTTTTAATAACATTAGGGCAGTGGTGCAAGGAAAGAGTTTAAACTTTTCACTGCGAATGAATTAGTCAAATGAATTCTGCCTTTAAAACGATATGACTGCTGTTTATTTGAGCAAACAAATAAGTAATCGCTTATTGTATGTCCGCTCCATTTGAATTACATTCGCTGTGGTGGCAACAGAATTAACCTCTGTTTGCATGAAGATAATTTTGATGCATTTTTGAGGGCTATTTGCGAAAGATATTTTGAAATATTTTCCAGTATTTGTACATTGTAAATGAGGAAGGATGACATTGTCTTTAGAAATTGAAACTATTATTTTTAAAAGTTTGGAATCGTATTTCTGCTATGTGATTGTGTCTTTAGAAATTCGGAAAACTGTTTGATATCCATAATGGTTAAACAATAGAAAGATTAATTTTGTAGTCAATTTATTATTAAAATGCTTGATTATAATAGCCGGACTAATTTTGTTTGCAAATTCATAAGTAGAATTTTCTGGGAGCATTGTTATTTTTAATAATATTGAATTACATTTCTTTTTTTAGTTTTAATATAAGCTCGATTAAATGCCAACGGTTAGATTTATTTGCCACTTAAGCATTATTCTGCTTTTAAATTTATCGTTCTGTACTCACAATAATCATCTCTATTCTCTTGTTCGTGGGTTTAACCTAGATTGATTTTTTAAAAAAATCATATTTTCGATATATTTGTATGCATTGGTTTCTTAAATCTGTTTAACTACAAAAAAACCATTCCAGGTTATTATTTTTTTAAATTAATAAATATTACTAATATGCTGATTTAAAATTCTAATCTTTTTGGTTGGGGATAAGTTTCCTCCAGTCACTGGATGGAAGACCTTCAATAATGCAATTGAAATTTCGGATGATACTCAAAATCGTTGAAACTAGTTATTATATATTTCAAGAGGTCGTTAGATACTTATGGATATTTATTGCTCCTGGTCAGTTTCTTTGGTAGTTTTTTGACCTCCAAAACTTCTTTATACATAATGCAACCACCTTTCCGATATTTCTTTTTTACGTTAAAATCCTTAATTCATAAATATTTACAAATTCCATTCTTTAATGTCTCCAATAAAAAAATAAGAAAGACACCCTTTTATTCGACATGTTTATTGTTAAAATAATTACTAACATATTATTATCATTATTTGTTACAAACTTAACATGCCATATATATATATATATATATATATATATATATATATATTCATATTTATGATACTAGAAAATATAATTTCTATTTTTATTTCATATTATTAAGATGGTGAAAGGATGGATATATATCAAGCAATATGATAAATGGAATAGTTTTCTGGTTAAATTGAAATAACATATGATACAACTTGAGCTGCACTACGGAATTAGGCTTCTAACCTTGAACCATCCGGGGTTGAGGTTAAGATCTTACAGCCATCCTATACAAACACTGATGTTATGCTGTGGCATTGGAATTGTTTGAATAAATGAAGGAATCCGGCCATAATTTTAATTTCCTTATATTTCATTGATGTTCGCTACTTAATTTTTTATTTTTGGTTGAGGAATTTCTTAAATTTTTCATTGTTAGAAAACGTAAATTTTTATTCGCAAGATTTTCTTTCTTTCTTTTTTACTTTTATAATTGAGGCAGCTGTCTAAATGGCAATAATGAGCAATTAAAAGTGGTTATATAAATAACGATTGGATGTACTATTTGTATATGGTCAAGTAAAACGGTTCCTGGCTGTATTGTTTTAGAATGGTACAATATTATGATGAAATAACTCTACATTAACTTAACTAAAATGAAAACTAAGGATTTAAGGATTAGTTAACGATGAATTTGAAGTGACTTGCGCAATTTCAGAAAGTTCAATCTCATTTTATTTCAGCCTTCCTGTGGATACACCCTCTATACCAACATGAAAAGCAGAGGATATTTTCTGGATATATTGTTATAAAATATAAATATTAAAGGGATTAATTATTAATATTAAGTTGCAATAGGGAAAAATTAATAACTAAAATCATTTTAAACAATTTTTATTTAAAAAGGTACGGAAACAATTTAAATATTAAAACAATATAAGATAATCGAAAAAAATTATCCAAACACAGAAAAAAATAAAATAAATGACATTATCAAAATTCCATTTCAAATATTAACGTTTGAGAAACAAAACTGTAAAAACCCAATTAAAAAATCAATTGCAATTAGTCATGAAAAAGAAGTTAGTTTCATATTCACTTAACTGTATTTCTAGAATACGTGCACTGATTTTTAAAATGCTCATGGAAATGTAAATTTATGGTAATTATTAGAACTAAACCCTGCGATTCCAATACGCTTTTCGTTTTGGCAGATCTTGTTTTAACTCTGACGACACATCACACTTCTTCAAAACCTAGGCTCTTTTCCCAACGATCTTAGTTTTAGCTCGCTTTGTACAGAAATGAGTTCTCTTCGCTCAAAGTATTCTTGCATAAGTATCTAAGCAGCTTATTTAAGTATTAAAGTATTGTTGCAGAATGAATAACGTAAATGATGTTTGTAGCTATTTTATTTTTTAACAATAGCTTTTGTAAGCAACAGAGGAAAAAATACGGGAAAAAACTTTCTTTTGAGATCTTGCATATCTCTGAAATATACAACAGTGGATTCGCAGAGTTCTAGCAACGTCTCGAATTTCATATGTTGACTGACATTTCGTTCAATGGAGTTGCAAAAGTAGCCGAAGTCATAAATTCCTAGCCCCCTATGGTAAATAGAGTAGATAGAAATTTTCTATAGTGTATCTCTCAGAAATGCCTCCCACTGGAAGGTTAAATCTAATGCCTATTCTAACTCAGAATAATTTTCAGAATCGAATTGCAAAGCATTTTCTTATGTGCATTGCTCACGTAAAATGAAAATATGATGATACAAGTATTTTTACTTGTTTAATAGCAAGATTATAAAAAAATTATTTTTTAAGATTTTTAATCTTTTTAAAAGTAGTATATGGCTATTTGTGATGGATTCCTGTAAAAAAGAATAAGTTACCCTTTCAAACTCTGGTGGCTTAAAATGCATTGTGAATTCGATTATTTAAAATGTAATTTATTTTAAATATTTTATTATTAGGCTCAAATGAAGCTTATTCTTACACTAAGCTTCAGGTTTAATGCAATTTGGCATGTATTAATCACATGTCATTAGGCTTAATCTCGTACCGTTGGCGATTTCGGACTTAACATCATTGGCGTATATAGTGATTAGAGCAATTAATTATTAACACCGTGCGGTTTAGGCACAGAACACCAAAAGTTTTGCATCAACACTTATTTCAATAATTTATAATTCTAGAATATTCGAGAAAAAATAATGACAGATTTTAAAGCAACATACTTATCATTAGCAGAATAAATACCCTGGCATTATGAAAAAAGAAGCGTACAATATTATTAATGTTTTTGGGGTTAGAATTTTGAGTTATATTAAAGAAAAAAAGTCGAAAACTATTAAATGTGTGCATTTATCAATTATTTAGATTTCATATATAATAATTTTTAATGCATTATGAATGTAAAAAAATTATGAATAAATGCATTTAATTCAATTGCCACATTTTAAATTTCAAAATATTTATAAAATTATCATACGATGCAAGTAGAAGGAAATATCTCAGAAATTTTTGAAATCAAACTAATTTTTTTAAACTCAGTTTTTGGTTCAAAATTTTAAATAGAATTATAATCAAAATAAAGAAATTAATACAAAGTTTCATCATATTTATTAAATTTTTAACTGTACTGAAATCGGAAAGAATTGTGAAATGTTCATATTCCAAAATCTAGCTCTTACTTTCTATACAAGCAAACTCTATATGAATAATATAGTCAAATGTGTTATTAAAAACTTTGATGGAGAAAATTTTAGCTACAGTGCTATTCAATATCTAGGAAATTTGTAAAATAAATATGCCGTATTCCCATAATTTCCGCCTTCAAAACCATTTAAAAACTGTCTAACAACAATTAAAATATCGGAATAAGTAGTAGGTATTTTGTAGAGGTAATTCTTGATCATACTATTTAATGAAACATTGCCTCATTAATATTTATTCCTTTTTAAAGATTCTTCAAGTTATAACATCAACTGAAAATTGAAATATAAGATTTTAAGGGTTTTGAAACTTATTCGCTTGACACATGCATATCATAATTATTACTATTGGCTTTATGCATCAAATTCTTTTTTAATATGCGATTTTCAAGTGTGTTTTGAAATCATTACTTTTCTTTAAATGCTAATTTATACCAGCATAAATTTATTTAATACATTTATTCAGGTATAATTTAATAGAATAAATTTACTTATGACATTCTGTATATTATAAAATCTTTAATTATTGAGATTATAATAGAATACTCGTGTAGAAATAACATATGTTTATATTTATATTTTCAACACTGATAAAGCAAAATTAATTTAAAAGTATAGTTTTCCATTTTGATTATATAAAATTAAAATTAATATAAAATTCTTGGTTACAAGATGAAATAATTATTTTGCATTATTGAAGAGAAACCAAAAAATATTAATTTAAATAAATATTTCACAAGTTTAAAGCAGAAAACCATTTACATTGTTTAACCACAATTCATGTAAGTATGCAAAAATAAATGGCTATACATTAAGGAAAAATATAAAGTTCTTTTATTAACATTCTTACATTATTCATTTGACAGGAGTGCATGCAGATAATTCTTTACCAAAGAAATCTAAAAAAAATGACGAATAAAAAAATATGTTTTATTTGGCTTATTGGTATTATCTAGGGTCTAATATGTTAAATAATTTCCGTGATATGGTAATCCAGAATGATAAAAAGAGCTCAAGAAATAAAAAATAAGATTCATATTTTATTCCATTTAGAACACCATTCTTAAGAACACAATTAAGATAAAGGCTAGGATCAGTATGCAAAGGCATAAGGAAAAAGTATAAAGAAACAAACCGTTGGAATTACGACATTATTTTAGGAATAATTCACCATTATTTGAGGTTGAAATCTCCTAAAGGGAGCAACAATAATACAATTTTTGAGATACAGCACTCCTTGCTAAGGTCTATAATTTTTAATTCTATCAGAAAGCTCTCCAGATGTAGTTTGTCCCATCGGACTGCTAATTTATTTATAGGCGAACTCTGTCTGAAAATGTATGAGTCAAGGGCTGGTCCGCAACATAGTCATAAATTTTCGTTACAGTACCATACACAGTCTCCGAGGAATCTGTTTCGGATAAATTGAAACTGATGTCCTTTCTAGCTGGACATGTTTACTCAGTTGGCGAGTTTGGCGAAACAATGTGAATACAAAAAGGCAATAGATATACATTTGGACTTCCAAGAAGTACAAGATGGCATATTGAGATTCTATAATGTAGAGTCTACTTTTGTTTCTGTTGCCTTAACTGTGATTTATGCTCTGCCAGTTTCAGTTGGAAGCTTCTAGTAATACCGAACAAATCTTTTGGAATATGATAATGATTGTAGTTATTTAAATAAGCATTTGTCAATTTATTACCACATATAGATCAGCAGAAGCACATTTTTCAAAAGAGGGATATTATTTTAAAAGGATTTTGAGAATTTATGTATTTACTCTTAATTTTATTATATTATTTGAAAGAAAAATGATGAAAAATAGTGATAAGCTATAACGTTTTTTTTTTTTCTGAATTTTTTCTTCAAGGAAATTTTAGTTCTGGTATAGTTTCCTTCTCTTCAATGTTTGAAAAATTCTAACTAGGTTTGTATAATCAATTCATATATTTATTATTTCACGTAATTCAAACAGGAATAAATATTAATTTGAATATTTTACCTTTATTCCTTGATTCGATATTCTGAAAATGATTTTTAATGATATTCGGATCATTTAGTTTTTATTACTGAATTTTTCTTTAGCGAGCTTCAAGTTTTTATAAGATCCATACTTGTATAATAAAACTTTTTATTTATATTTGCATATGAAGCAATGAAATATAGACAAAGGCAGATACGTTAGCAGAAATACCTCATAAAAAATGACATTTGTTTAAATATAAAAATAATAGAGATTTAAGGCATTTAAAATAGTTAAAATTATTTTTCAATATATATCAGCTTACTGCAGCTTTGAAATTAAATTTATTTTTCATTCAAATTTTGACGAAAGCTTTAAACGAATACTGAACATTAAAAATACTTTTAAAAAATTGAAATTACATTGAAATACTTTTTTAATTTTTAATGCATATACAAGAATTTTCTTTCGTGTGATACTGGTTATTTCTGGACATATTTCTAATGTTCTTGTCAAAGACTCGCAATTTTTCTATGTTGTTTTCATGGCCAAAATTTAATTTAAATATATAGGGTTATTTTATAGTATATTTTAAAAAGTTACAATTCAAAAAATTTTATATTTTATGTAATTTTCAATATATTTTATTAGTCATTATATTAAATATTATGGAATCTGAAAATCACAGATTTATACATTTTCCCACAAATTTAACCTCATTTCACAGATATCGTCACGCGCATGGTATCGGAATTATTTAAAATAATTGACTGATTGTTAATAACATAAATTATTTCGAAATCTTTATTGTGATTAGAAATTTACATCTGTACAAAATTTCAGCTCTCTTTATATTAAAAAATTAGTAAAGAATAGTTTTGTATTAATTTTTTAATCAAAAAGTCAATTTCATTCCATAATTTTAATTCTGTTTGACTAGTTCAAGATTAAGCATCAGAAATGACACATAATTATATGTTTGTGCTTTTACCTATTTGCTTGTATCTTAAATCAAACTTATTGCATCACTGAAAATTTCATTCAGTTTTATACTTTTTATATTGCATTAAATTATATAAGTTTTCTAAATATTATTACCCCCTAAAGAAATCTTTCAAAGCGTGATAGTGGATATAATTTTAGACAAATAACAAATCTTATTGAACTTAAACTGAGCAAAAGAAATCTGTTCAAAGTCCCATCAGTGCAAATTAAATGACTAAATATAGAATTTAAGGATCTAGAAAATCACAAAATACAAAATTGTTTCAGGCCCTTTTTGCAACTTGAAATATATTTTTGTCAATATTTATAAGTTTTAAACTGTTTTATTAAATATATTTATCATTAAAAATTACATAAAACACTGTATAAATAGAAAACCTATTAAAAATTTAAAAGTCAATTTTGAATTTTAAAAAAATCCTGAATCGATAAATTGAAGTACCGTACACTCCTGAGTATCCGGCGTAATATGGTTGAAGAGTAGGAATTCAAAAAAGCCGGATATGCCGGAGTTCTAAAAACTCATGTTTTTGCCCACCAATACCACATGACAAATTTTATATTACTCACTGTTATAATACGTATTTTCTCACTTTTTATTGAGTATTAAGGTTATCATTTATCTCAATGCATGTAGAATCTGAAGGCGGTAGTGGCCTGGTGTATCATAAAGTAATTACCGGAAACGTGCGGAGGTGAAATAGAAGGCTCTATACTGGTATTTTATATATGTTTATACACTTAACCGCACTTTTGAAGAATTTAATTTAGTAAAAGGATATAAATTGTTCACATTGTAACATAAATTCTGTAATCTTCGTTGTCGTAAACTTTAAAAAAAAAAACCGTTAAACATACCCCAAGAACAAGTTACGAATACTGAAAGTACTGCGGAGTTATAATCAAGAACAACGACAATAATTGAGAATGGTTACACACTGACGAAACAATGAACGACGAGCAGAACGCTGCTCTTTTTCTGTCACAACTTGTATTTTGCACACGACACATAGGAGGATCGTAGCAGCTGCCCGTTTCCAATGTCTCATCAATGTCGCCAATGTGATGGTTTGCCTTCCTCATTTAATTACGGTGAAAGAAAACAAGGCCGGATTGTGCTGAAGCTGGGTAGTCGCGAACCGGATACTCGGGAATCTACTGTAATAACATCTACATATCCCAAATAAATCTTCATCTGGCATCAGCGAAATTCTGACAAAGAATGAATTCAATTTATTAGATAATTCTCAATTCAAAATCTGTTTATTCCTACAACAAAATGAGTAAATTGGAGTGGCATAGTTAATTTCCCTCTTTTCTCAATCGTGGAAACGAAACAAACATTTTATTACAGTTTTTTTTATGGTGTTATAAGCATAAGGGATTTCAGACGAGAATTCAATAGAATAACGAATACAAATAATATATGTTTTATTCTTCTGTATAAAAATGTATTTTGCTTTCGTTATGAATTTAAAGCAAAAATACTAAACAGATAAAATTATGAATCTATATCCCTATTATGAAAATGCTTCCCTTTCAGTATTTTACAAAATTTAAATAACATTAGGCAAAATGCATGCATTTGTGTTTAAGTATTACTATAAAAATTTGGTTATTGTCGACATTTTTGTATATAGTTTTCATCAAATACTACCTTTGATATTTATTGTTAAAACTAAAAACTTGTTTTGCTTCTTCTAAAGTCCCTCATATTTTTCAAATTTTTAAATGAAATCTTAAACCATTTATTACAATTTTACAAATAAATTTTGATGAATCATTTTATAAAATGTTATATTTTACCTTCATAATAGTTCTACTGAATGTTGGGGAAACTTTTGAAAGAATTGAATAATGAATGTTATTATTGATATTATATGCTGCAAGAATAAAATTATTTTCTTTCGAGAAAAGGAACGGAAAGATCGAGCGTTTTTGAAAACATATTCCTGTCTAGTGATTGGTCAAATAACAAGATCTAACATTCATTCAAAACATCTACAGGAAGTGACTCATTCTGATTCTAGGCTTCCCAGGGTGCAATCACAGATAATAATATATATTATTGAATCATTATTCACAATTTGCATGCAGCAAATTTCTTTCCTGAACATTTTTAAATGTGTCCTATAGTTCTCTGTACGTGCATTCAAAAACGGTACATTCCGCTGCAGTTCAGCTTCCAGTCGTAGATCATTTTTGTTCGCGTGTTTGAGCAGTGACTCAGGATGTAATTACCAAACAGGGTGCTGAGTTTGCGAAGTACGATGAAAGTTTTTGTATAGACATGAACTATTCAGTTGGATGCGATGACTCGTCTGTCTGGAACCCCCTTATCTGCAATATATCACTGATGGTGCAAAAGTGAACCCCTACGGTCTATTGGGACTAGATGGGAAATGAATTACAATTTTGCAAGTTTGGCGATGAATCGCCATTTTCTTTGCATTTATTCTCAAACTTGTGTAATATATTTGGATTTTTTTTAAATATTATTTTCATATTTGTTGAATTTGCAGTTGATGATAGAATAGAGTTATTAACCTTTTTTCTGAAATAAAAGGTTTTCTTTGATAATGAACTCAAAATGGAATATGAGATCAATTAATAAAAGGATGTGACTGAGAAATGTTTACTCTCCTTAGCTCTATCTATGGTTTGATATTATTTTCTTTTTTTTAATCCATTTTAAATTATTTCAAGTCTGGATAAAACATTTTCATAATACAATTTAAAATGAAACAAACAATGCAAGAAATAATTCTAAATTAGAAATCATAGTTCTACTCTTCACAAATCAACAATGTTGTATATTTTTGTATTTTAAAATTTCAGATTTAAACTCTTACAGACAAAATTATCTACTTTAACTATAGCGAACGAAAATACTAAATATTTTATCCAATAAAACGCCTGTTCTTTGATGCTATACCGTGAGATTTTTATGCGAATTAATAATTAATTAGTAATAATAACCATTTAATAAAACTAAAATTGGTTTGCTACTGTTTAATAATTTATGTAGAAAACTTTAATAATTATTACATTTTTGGCTTTAATATCCATTGGCTTGCTAGGACGTTTACAATAATTTTAGAAACTATATTTTTAAATTCGCAGTCAACTACCGAATACTATTAATATTTAAAGAAAAATTAGTCAACTTGCTCTTTAAAATATGATTAACAAATCAAGTGCTTTTATTCTCGGTTGCATTTGAAATAAAATTACGAAAACATTAAAGTGTTTTAAAACATTCTAACATTCTACTAAAACATTCTAGTAAAAATATTCTCACTCTTTTCTGTTTAAAATATCAAATTTTCAAAATGAGCCGAAAGCTACTGTTAAATTTAAGCAATATAAGGACAGGATATTAATAAAAATTAAAATATTTGTCGAACAATTAAAATGTATACTTTGAAATTGAAGTTCTAGAAATTTTTCATAAGTTTGCAACATAAATATTAAATATACATCTTAAACTTTAGAAATTTAAAAACTTTAGTTTAGAAAATCATATAGAAACACCCGAATAAAAATAATTTTTTTTTAAATCTTTCTAAGTGACTTGAAAATTATAAACACGATATATTGCATACAAATAATAGTACATGTATTTAATTTATTCTACAAAGTTCTTTATTTAATGTTAAATAATATTAACATTTTGTTATCGTATTGTTGAAAGAAGCACAATTTTTCGAGTTATTACTAAAACATTTTCGATATTTCCCATAATTTGTTATATAATTAATGAAAACGGAAATATGCGTGTTTGTTCTGAATAATGAAATTTTATTTAATAATGTGCTGTATAGTCTTGTAAATTAATTAATTTTAAAAATATGTGTAAAAGATGCCAATTTTTTCATAAAAATATTTATTTGTGATATTATTAATAAAGGATGGATTTAATTCTTAAAATGTATTCAAGGAAACTAAAAAATAATGTTGCTTAAACTTCTTTTATATTTAAATTATGCTAATTGAATGTTTTTTTCATGATATTTTTAGGAACTATAGTTTCTCATTGAATCCAATATTTTTTTAAAAGACTCTTTTTCTTTGCAATAACTGTAAGCCTGAACTATCTCATTTTTTCAGAGTTAAATGAAAGCGCTTTAATTTAATTGCTTCTTCGTTTTAAATTTCCTTAGTTCCTTTTTTTGCTTTGATAATAAGTTTAAAAGCAATTGCATTTTTTGTATCAACATGGTAATATATAAAATTTAGAGATTAAAAAAATTTATTCGAATTTCGTAAGCAAATTTAATTCTATTGAAATATTTAAAAAAAATAAAACTTTTAAATTCAATTAAAAAGATTATCATTTGAAAAAGTTCTTTAAAATTTATATGATTTATCGAATAATATATAGATATTTAAAATTTCTCTACTGATATTAGTTTTATTTGGCGATGGAAGGTTTTGATTTCAACATTAAATTCAATTTTAATATGAATTCAAATAATAATTTCTTCAGTGATATTAGTTTTAAAGATAATGATTAAGACAATAAACAAAGTTACAAAAAGTTTGAATGTGAATAATAATTTCTTAACAGGTGCAATATGGAGTTTAAGAGATTTCTAGCACCTCTAATACGGTGGGATTTTATGAATAAATGGAAAAAATTCTTCTTTTTAAATTATTCTAAAATAAGTTTTAATTCATCTGAATAGGTTATTATTCTTTTAATTTTAAAATTTAGCCACAATATTAGTCACAATACATGAGTAGATTATTTAGACTAAGCATCATTATCATTTATTTGTAGGATAGTTCTACAACTGGTTGGTCAAGAAAACTGGTATATATATATATATATATATATATATATATATATAAACCGAATCTATTTTAGAAGTACGAGTATTATGTTGATATATTTCAAAAAGAAGGCATCGTGGGGTTTAGATCATACCCTCACAATTCATATTTTTCCAAGGTCAATATATATTTCAAATATCACGGTCAAGAAGCGTTTCGTAAAGATAAAAGTAGTATAATCTAACATTTCATTACTAAATATCTACTGTTATGGAAAGCTTATTTAGTTCCAATATGTTTACACCACAGATACGTAATACATTGTAGATAAGTCATATTGATAATTGTTTTCGTGGTTAATCTTTAGAGATAATTTATGGATATTTGCTTTAAAATTTATCAGAAACCTACTAGCCTGACAGCTGTGAGTCATTTGTTGTCATTGGTCTACTAATCTTTAAATTATATTTATTTAAAATACCAGAATAGAATTCAGTATCTTCTTTCTTTGATTCTTGCTCTTCAGCCACCATCTTCTTGGCCACTCGAGTACTCAGAAAAAAAGTGAAATAATAGCAAGATGAATTAGTTTATGTCTAATTTATGGTTAAATATATGTAATGTTATCTCTATTCAATTCAATGCAAGTTACTTCCATTTGAGTAGCAAATAGATTAAATAGCAAACAGATATTAGATACAGACTGAGTCAGAAACAGAATAAACCGCAAGCAGATTAAATCGCAAGCATATATTAGAAACAGACCGAGTCACATACAGATATTGGACTGTGCAGTACATACAGTATGTTATACATATAATATGAATAAAAACACCTTAAATAAAGAAATTGCACAAAGAATAATAATTAATATCAGAATATCCATGTAACACTAATACTTCCACGGGCAAGGTCTACCTATGAAGCACATTGATATATTTGATAATTCCGATATTTATTCCGAATTCGATATCACGAAACAATTAATATTTCAGATGAATTAATTATATCAGCTCCTATACAATTTCAACTCAAAAGCAATCAGATGAAGCAGCTATAGAGTGAGTTTCAGAAATCTAAATTCTTGATTTAGAATTAATATAATTATATTAATATTTATTAATATTAATATATATATAATATTAATTATTAATTTTGATATTAATTAATTAATAATATACAATATTAATATATATAATAATAATAATAATATATATTAATGTTAATATAATTATATTAAAATTTACAAAAACCACAATTCCTGCTAAGGTATAATTCCTATGCAATGCGAAAAGTGTAAGATGGATACATCTGAGTAACTGAAAAATTATTGAAACCTTGTATTACTCACACGAAAATGAAATCATTTCACTTCAGAGTTTTTTTAAAAAAAGATAAAAATTCATGATTAATAAAAGAGTTAGCCAGCTTCAAAATTATATAATAAATGTAGATTCTTGTCTTACTAATAATCAAATTTTTTCCTATCAAGAATTATAACCCCAACTATAAAATAAAAGCTTCTTTGGTCCAGGACCATTAATCATAAGTAAATACCAGAAAAATTTATCCAATGAAAACTGTAGTTAAGAAAAAGGCTGCTCTAATCTTGCTTGAAGAGAAAACATAAATCAAGTTTAATGTACATCACATCAATTTTAATATTAATGTACTTTTATCAGATTTACAAAGATTTGATGATTAATGATGAACTATGTCTTATTAACGGAATTTTTTTTCTTCCCTGAGTATTTTTTTTCCATTTCAACCATAAAAATATCCTCTGAGAATGAGGGAAAAAAATGGAGGAAAGAATGTGGCCACCAATGTATTAAAAATTTCTTTTGTGTGAAATTCTATCTATATGGAATATCTTGTTGAAGTAAAATTAGATTAAATAATGAGATATGCTTTGTTTTTATGAAATTATAAAAATGTTATGACATTGATTAATATTTTGGAATAGAAAGATCAAGAAAAATTTCTTACATCAATCTTTTATAATCTTAATGTCATGATATCTTTTGAATCACGCCTTTTGACAAATATATGGTTATCAGAGGATGTCATCGGGAAAGTAATCTCTCATTAAGAATTTGATTGGTTATTCAAAGTTTCAGAATTTCGATTGCTTATGATTAGCTCAAATTAAAATAGACACACACACATATATATGTGTGTGTGTGTATATATATGTGTGTGTGTGCGTGTGTGTGTGTGTATATGTGTGTGTGTGTGTGTGTGTGTGTGTGTGTGTGTGTGTAATGATATGTGTAAATCTTAATTAATTCCCTTAATTTTTATCTTAATTTAACCCATATTAACTTAATTCTAAAATGGTATCTTATTTCCCTATCTAATTCCACATATTTTTATTTTATTTAATTAGTGCTACACTAGCTATGTAAAAATGCTTGAATCAGCAGTTCAATTCAAGGGATACAAATCTGTGAAGCTAAGCAAATTCTTTTAAAAGATATCTATAAATATCTTTCCTAAATCGGAAAGTGTAAATAATCCCTATCAAAATTTCATTGTAAAAATCTACCAAAGGGAAAATATTTTGTTCTCTACTGCCCTTGTACCACTTGTGAACAAACGTCAGTTCGTTATCGTTTCTGGTACATAAATTATGTCTCCTGTGATGGAATAAAAGCAAAGTTTAAAAACTCAAATTTTTATGTATATTGCTTTGGTCAAAGTGTTTTTGAGCTATCTTTGTGACTTACAGATATACAGAGATTTTTCAAAAATGATGGTCTAAAGCGTGGAAATTTACCGAAATCTCGAGTTTGAATGTTTTGACGATCACTATACTTTCTCTATAATACATACGAGAAAGTAAAGAAAAACAAATAAGCTCTTATTAAATTACTGTAAAAAGAACTAAAATTATTCAATTAAAATTTTTTTGATGAAATAATTAAAAAATGAAGCTTTGATAAAAATACTATCGGTATTTTGAAAACAGAGTTATGAAATATTGTTGATATTCAAGAAATCTGAGGTTTTTTGCTATTGTTGATTAAACATATTTTGCTATGATATCCATGCTGAATTTTTATTGTTATTGTTTCAGTACCTAGAATTTTTACGATTTTAGTTTGTTCTACATGCACTTGTTTAAAATAATTTTTTAATAATTTATAATAAGAATGTATTAGCATTTTCAGAAAAGCGCTAAAAGAGACATGTTTATCAAATGATTCTTTAAATTTTCTTTTCAAATATTGCATTAGATTGACAATGCAGAATCGAAAAGAAAGAAACATTAACTCGAATTAAACTGCCTGACTAGAAAGGAACAAATCGATATTTCGCATTATATTCTGCAGCACCAACGGTAAATGTTTAACCGGCCATCCGCTGGCAAAATGATAGGATTTGCTTTTAAGACCATTTAGAATTGAGGGTTGCCTTCAAAGTCACATGGAAGTACTTAATATTCAACATTTCAGATTCAAACAAGCGAATCGCAGTTCGAAATCCATTATTCCAGAACCCGAATCAAATGTAAAGTGCCTGTCTGAATTGGGTACCTCATAGGTGAGGCTCGACGACAAAAGATTTCTTGTAGAGGACATTTCCTCGACAGTCCCCGGGAACAATTTAATCATCGTCACCATTCAGAAGCACCTTTTAACACCGAGCTCGACAACTTCAACACCTCCCCGAAGATTGCTTTTAGAATCGCTTCCAACAGTTCGGCACTTTACATACGCAAACTGTTTATCTTTGAAAGGTAACTGTCTGGCTTTTTACCAACTTTAAAATCAGAATTTAAACACTTTGTCGCATAATGGTGTAAGTCGTGAAAGTAAGCATCCATACTTTTAATTTTAAATGCATGTTTTTTTTTCAGAATCAAAAGTATTTATATTAAAGATATTAAATAACTTTAGATATAAAAAAATGTAATACATATAAAATGCTAAAATGCATACACACAGAATGTGAATAGTAAGAAAATTAGAATACCTGTTTTTCTTTATTTCAAACGTTTATTGTGGTACGTTTATTATCTACATATCCAATGTGTCCTAGAATTCTTGATATTACAAAAACATGTAAGATAAAAACTACAAAAAAAATGTCTGTAATTACTTTTACTTAATCTGTTGAAAATAATAAATCTCAGTGTGAGATTCTTTGATTGCGTATATTATACCCAATCAACCCATACTCAGTCTCAAGTTATGTATTTGCAAATACTTGAGGAGGAAACGTCTGAAATTATTTACTATAACTGCTAAAAACAATAAATCTCCTTGTGGACTTTCTTATGTCCAAATTCCTACCAGGGGTACCTCAGACGTGAGGATGAGAAACTCCCGTTATAGCTAATGATTTAGTGGGTACTGAAATGGTGTGGGATAAGCTAACCCCTATTCATGACTGGAAATCCCTCCAACAGAAAAGTTGAGCCATGTCTGAAAATTTGTATTTCTTAAATTTTCAAATTTTTCCAAAAGTCAAAATTCCAGAAGAAAAACTAATAGATATCTTCTGAAATACCATGAGTTACACCTTAAATTTCCAAGAATACTCAATCTTAACCATCGCAATTGCAGTTGTGTAGTTGATAAAAATGATATTCAGAGTTATATATTCAAGTGCTAATCTTATGTATTCAAGTGAAGATTATATTTGATTACTAATTTTGTGTATTCAAGTGAATATGATATTCAAATGCACCATTATGTATTCAAGGGCTAATCTTATGTGATATTCAAGTGCAGCATTATGTATTCATGTGCTAATCTTATATATTCAAGTGAAATGATATTCAATTGCAGCATTACGCATTCAAGACCTCTTTCTAATCACCTAAAGAGGAAGATATATGGTCATATAAACCGTTTTTCAATTCTCTCTAACAGTCCACTGGTATCCGAAGCCAAAAACATTTTGGACTTTGTCTTTCACCACGAGAATAATATTTTTCAACTGGACTAGACTTTTTCATCGAAAGCCTTGTTACCATTCAATTTTTTGTAAGCGAATTTGTCTGAGGTGTTCGAGGATTTTCCATTGTTTAGTATCGACCGTTGTTTGAGCAGCTCATTGTTTTTTTAGATGCGAACTCTCTCTTGGTTCCCTGTGAATTGCAAACAGCAATGACTTTTATTTATTTTCTCTTTTATTATTTTCTGTTTCTATTTCATTCTTTTAATTATTTATATCTATTTGCTATATAATAATGTTTTTGTAAATTTTGCGTTTTATTCGCTTTGTGATTGGTACATGGCGAGTCACCTGACCCATGGCATTTGAGTTTTGTTTTGCCAATATTGTTTGAAATATTTAACGAAAATTATTATTACATTATAATAAGTAATTATATTGCTCTTGACGGTGAAGTAGCTATAAAAAAAGATTAAATTAAGACCGAAATTGCAGCAATTTTATAAATTTAACGAAAATAAGAAATATGGTGATACGGAGAGATGTTATATACTTTGAGATATGACATGTCTGTCTCAAAAAAAAAAAAAAAAACTCATATATTTTCTTTGAGATCAATTTAAAAAAAAATAGAAGTTAACTAAAACTCTTTGCTGGCATTATGGGGTTATTTCATCTCCTAGTTCAAGGCAGGAAGGCCTTTTGACAAAAAAGCTTGATCTTCATTTCATTCCACTTTTTTATTTCTAATAAAAACCCAATTAAATTTATTCTTGGAAATAATTTTTAATGACATTTTTACAATGAACCAGAAATGAAAAATATTACCACTAATTAAAACATAAATTTTACATTTTGCATTTGTTTGAATTAATAATTTTCATCATGGAAGAAATAGAAAGAAAAATAAATTATTCATTTTCAATTTCATTAGAATGTTCGTAATGTAATTCATTGCACTCGGTGTACAAATGATTAAAATATTCTAATTAGAAAAACTGTAGTTTAAAAACGTTAATTGCTTAGAACTTTGATTACAAATGCGCCACTAATAACAAAATAGATCTTCCCGAATGATTACTTACTTTCTGCGGGAGAAAATATAATGAAAAAATTTTTACAGTGCTAGGATTAGAACAATTTTAAACCATATTCTGTTCATTTAGAATTTATTTTGAAGTAAACATTATTATATTTAAATAATTTAATTTATTTTATTTTATTTATTTTAAATATAATATTCCTATAATTGTAGATAACCAAATAAAATTGGGCATATTAATAATCCTATTCTCTTTTTCAGCCTTTGAAACATACTATATCATATGTTTTGTATAATTAAACGTAAAAACATTTTCAGCTGTTTACAGAAACCGAAAATCGTTTGATATAATAAAGTTTTAGATAAAATTCATAAAGAGATAGAAAACAAATAGTCCAAATTCTGAAATATATTTATACTCAGCTAATTGTAGTAAAAAAAAATGTCATATTAAAAGGTTTGCATTTTTAAACAACATGGGGAACACAATTGAAATTGGTGAAGTCTTTTACGTAGCTCAAAGGAGAATTATGTAAAATCTTTTCTTTAAAAATAATCGTTTTATCAAAAATTGTATTTTATTTTTATTTTATAAGCTAAACGTAATTTCCACTGTGTCTGTGTAATACAGAAATAAGACAATTCTAGAATATTTTTGAGAATAAGAATAAATATCTTTTATTATAAATTAATTTCTATAAATGGAAAATAACTATAATTTTTATTTTGATAAGTTTGGAACTTAATTTCCTAGTGCATTTAAGTAAAATATTTTTTTTTGAAATAAAGTGTTTAAAAAATTAAGAAATATATAATAAAAATTGAAAAAAAAAGTTTTAAGAATATTAATTAGTTTTATGACTGACATATTACCTTGTATGCTTATAAGTATACTTATTCTGAATACTGCACTATCAATTTTTATACCAGCTTCATAAATGAAAAACGCCATATTTATAATCAGTAATTAATATCTTAAACTTATTTTATGATTAGAAATTTGAAACAAATCCTTTTGTTAAACATGAGATACTGCTAAGATTCACGGAATATTCAGAAATTCTACACAAGAGCAGATTAAAATTAAAATAGTACTAAGTTAAATAATAAAGGAAAATAGAATTGTAAAAATATTCTAGCTTGATTTGAATTGACTTGTAAAAGTAAGAAAGAATTATTTTTATTAAATGTGATGTACAACTAAGATTCTTCTTCAATCTGGAGAAAATAAATACAATACTTCAATACAACAGGAGATAAAATTAAAATGATAGGACATTTAATGAAAACATGCAAAAGAAAAACTAATCCACTGTGATATCAGATCATTTTTTTTTATGAAAGTGCATTGAAAGCCTGAAAAATTGGTCCTATTTTTTTGAAATAAAAAAAGACTACCTGTAAAAATGTTTCGTTTTATATTTAGTAAAAATGTTATTACATATTTTTATTCTAATGTAATGTAATTACATATTAATGCATGAATTAGGTAAAGTTTCATTAAAATAATAGTATCACAAGAATATCAAGCATGCAAGAATGGAATAGATTTAATGAAAATCGATTCAAAAACGAAATTATATCACACATTAACAAAAATTTCCAACTCTATATAGTTTTTCTGAACCGCAAAAGAATCTAGCGCGTCATCCCTCTTTAAGGCAAAGTATGAAATATTCATCCATTAACTTTCTCTACTTAAAACTTCCTCCCCTAGTACATCGTTATTTTTAAAACATATTTCAATGTTAGAGCATGGACATCAATTCAAGCCGTGAGGCTAGCTAGAACACGCATCAAATCTAAACAAGAAAACAGCTTATTTAGAACTTTGCACCACTTTTCTCGGGAGGTGACAACCATTTGAATACGCCTTGCTTTTAAGTGGAATTTCGAAAGCTTTTAGAACGTGCAAAGATTCTTCAGTAAGATGGAATGACGCTAGGGGAAGCGGGCGCTAACGTAAGGCTTTCACTACGATGAAAGTCTTTGTGTTTGTTTTTGAGTCTGTGGCATCTCCTGCTGAAAAGAATGAGAATGACTTTCTAAGTGAAGGTATTTATCAGGGTACGGAAAACAGTTTATTCCTTATTGACCTAAGAAATGATTCTTCCAAAGAGAAACAAAATAAAAAGCACTTAACGGCTCGAAGTGATGTTTTCTGGAGTCGGTAATGCTTCTGTTTTTTGCTCATTTTTAGAACGAAGATCAAATTATTCTTTACACTTTATGTTAGAGTTAAAAATGCTACTTTTGAAATCATATATGCATATTACTTAAAACTTCTTTTTGGATGTAAAAAAAGTACAACGTTATGTAATATTGACGGAAATGCCAAATTATTCAAGCATTAATATTATGTATCAAAAATATCATCCGTAGCCGTGTTATATATAAATTTATTGAAAATTAATGAAATAACAATGAAAATATTTTACTTTCAATTTCTTATTATAAATATGATTCTTAAATTTAATGTAGCAAAAATATCTTTAATAGTCATGTTAATGTTATTGAAAATTTATGAAATAACAATGAAAGTATTTCACTTCTAATTTCTTATCATAAATGTAATTATCATAAATAATTTCTAATCATAAATGTAATTAGCATAAATAATTTCTTACCATAAATGCAATTATCGTAAATAGAATTCTTAAATATAATGTAACAAAAATATCTTTAACTAGCCGCCTTTGGCGACCAGCCGGTTCGCCAGTATTACCGCTCGCTACAATTTTCAATTAAATATTTTAAGTAACTGGTCTCTTAAAGGATTCTCAAACAAAGCATTTTTAATCTTCAAATTTTGATAGTCATACCAAACTTATACTGTTGTTTAGATCGTTTCGTTCAATTTACTATATATATTTTCCTAATTTGTTGTCATTTCCGGTAAAACTTCAACTTTAATTTTAAGTGGAAATGCTGAAATTGCAATTAATGTAAAGATATTTTTTATTAAAACCAAGCGTTTTATTTTATTTATCATCTTTATTGTTATTTATTAATTATTATTATTATTGAATATGAGTATTGCAAACAGAATCGCTCGGTATTTAAGTCATGTTAACTACGAAATATTTTTCTTAGTTTATGTAATATCTAAAACAATAATTCAACAAAAATTTCTGAGATTCAGTATAAAATTCAGTTTTTAGTTTTGCTTTCAAAAGGATTGAAATGAAATCAATAATAATATTTTGTTCCTGCTTATAAATATATTTCAAAAATTATGAAGTCTAAATTTAATGCAGTAAGGTATCATATTCTGATAAATATTCTGGACACACCAAATTTTAAATAAATGAATGAATGTTTCTATTTTCCACGATCAACTAAGACTTATTTATGAAGTTTTAAATGTTAAAAATTTAGAAAAACTCACCATTTTCATAATCTTAGGCCAATTAATCTTCAGAAACCTGCTCGCTTATTGGCGTATTTTCTTTGAAACGATCGATGAAAAATCTAAAATTATCCTTTTTTTATTGAATAGTGATATTCAAATCTTCATAAATCAGTCAGTTTAAGTGATTTGAAATTAACTCTTAAAAGTCAGTGATTTAGTTGATTGGAAATTAACTCTATGACCACCATAAAATCTGTGCTTTCTCTTGTGGTGTATGCATTCTCCTTAATATCCGATCGAATAAAACATCACATACAAAAGTACTACAAACACATCAAAAGTAAACATAACATTTCAATAGTTGCCAAAAACAAAAGAGAGAAAAATGCAATTAATAAGCAGACGATATTTAGAAAAGTACAGATATTTAGACTGGAAAAGGAAATTATCTGAAATTAAAAACACGCGCAGACGATATTTACAAAAGTAAAAATATTCAAACCTGAAAAGGAAAATATACGAGTTATTCCATCAATAAATGCCATAAGTTTGTTTACATCTTCATTAATTTATGATTCATTAAATATCAAAATGGATCCGGGACTGAATAATCACCCTGTATAGAGAGTGTAAAAGATCATAAAATAATTTTTCTTGAATTTGTTTTTTAGAAAAAATAATATTTCATATTTGTTTCATTTCCTACAGAC
>JAPMOR010004709.1:134973-167293 GCA_026543865.1 Argiope aurantia
ATATATATATATATATATATATATATATATATATATATATATATAAGATTCCTATAGGAAGATCACCTATTGCAATGGCTCTCATGACAAGACTTCGGAAAAATTTCTTCAATTATTGGCCGATCATGGTTTCTAGAACCCACAACCATTTTCGTTTAAACATATACACACACATGTAAATAAATAAATGAATGAATAACTAAATAAATACATTATTTTCTATTTAAATTTTTTTGATAACAGCAATATCTTAGAAGTTAGGAACTAAAATGTGATTTTCTAGTCTTAATTTTGAATGTTTCTAACATTAACATTTTTTTTTGTCAGATAATAACTTAG
Source organism: Argiope aurantia (assembly GCA_026543865.1). Lineage (NCBI taxonomy): Eukaryota > Metazoa > Arthropoda > Arachnida > Araneae > Araneidae > Argiope > Argiope aurantia. Next base: position 135,313 of record JAPMOR010004709.1, read on the forward strand.
TTAAAGGAGCCTTAGCCTTTGTTTTCCAGCTTGCCGAGAGGAATTTCTTTGGTATTGCATCAACATAGATACTCATTTCGTATGGCGTCAGTTCAAGATGCAAATATTTATTTCTGTTGAAGGAAGACTAGAGAAAGCATACCCCAACAGCGAGTAAAAGAGACAGATGATTTTATTTTTAAATTGTTTGAAAGAGTGAAAAGGCACTTTTCTGCTTCTTTTTGAGATATGTGACTGTATTCTGTATGGAATTTAAAAAATGTTAATAGAAGTTTATATTTATTATATAGTATTGAAAATTTTACTATAAAGCAAATATATGCCAGTACAATGGCACCAATATTTGGAAAATGGAAATAAGTATAGGTTTTTTTTGGGGCTGTAAAAAATAAAAGTAAAAAACATTCAAGATCAGAAGTTTACCACATGATATGTTTTAAATTTTATAGAAAACGTAGGAGATGTATTACTAAATTCGTGAACTAAGAAAAAGTTTGATTTTATATCTAATTTTTAAACACTGTGGTTCAGTTAAAAAATTTGAATAAATGCCACATAAAGAAGCTTTAAAGAAATTGTAAAATATTTTCAAATGAGTGGATTACTTTTTCTCTAATTTATACAAAGTTGAGGCATTATTTTACCAAATTTCAAAAAAATATGCATTGGATTTTATTTTAAAATACTTTTGTAAAGAAGATTTTATCAAAATTTAGAATATGGAAAAACAACATTTAAAAATGTAAATATAGCATTAAAACTTATGTAAATATAAAGATTAATGTAGTTTTCAAAGGAAAAAATGCACAAACAACATTCAAACAGTTATCTGAATCAAATCGTTTATAAATTATAAGGATTGAATAAAAGTAAGTGCATAATATTTACGTATAAACAAACAGGCTTTTTAACGTAGTCACATATGTTAAAATCTCTTGCTCAGCGGGAAAACATGAAGCCTTCTTTTCTAATATAAGCATTAACGATGAACAGCACAAGGATAATAAGTTTATTGAACATAGAAAAATGCCTTTTTTTTTCTTTGTTAAAATCTATAGTTAAAGAAATAGTTAATAAATCCGCCAGCCTAAGGATTGATATTCACCATTTACGAATAGTAAAAATAAAATATTTTAATATTCAATCAAGGCTGTTAAGTTAGCTATTTACGGGGAAAAATTCTTTCTTATTGCGTATATTTAATATAGTTAATTATTAATTAAGAAGGCTTTAGACGATCAAGAATCAAAATTGAAAATAGATTTTTGAATTAAGAATAAAGAGATTTCCAGGGAAATAAGAAGTAATGCATTATTCTTAAAATATAAAACATAAAACTAACGATTATTTAGAAAATATAAAACAAAAGAAATTTATCAGCGCATTTTAATATTTAATGTCAAATAAAAAATTCAATTCTAATTTGAACTTAATTTATTGAAATATAAATTTCAAAGCATTAAATTATATGGTTTTCATAAGTATATTTTTGCAATTTTAATAATCAAACCAGTTTCCTTTATCTGTTGTTAAGATGTGTTTCAATATCATTCCTGCTATGATAACTCAATCTTTTTGACAAAAACCTTCAATGAAACATTATAATTTATTTCCTCTTCGGACAAATATATCCATATTTTATATTTATCTAATTTTTTTGAGAAATTTAATATATTTATGTCAACATGATATTTTATAAATGTTTAAATGAAATATCTATAAGATTCTGTGAATTACTTAAATCTATGTTCCCGTATTTTCCATTACATTCCAATGTTATATTTTTATCTTCTGATTTCTGCCATTTTCTACGATATTTCTAGTAATGAAAACATAATATCTAAGTAATAAACGCATAGCGTTTAGTATTATATTAAAAATACATTTCAACGATAAAATATTAAATAATTTCATCAAGAAATTCTTTCATATGTGGTTCACGTTATTCACATATAGTGTAGCACCTTCATATCTATACTTTATTACATTTATAAGTAGTGAATAACCAAGGCTGCTGTTTAATAACTGTTTAAGAGTGCAATATTGTTCCCCAGACGTCCATATGAAGGAAGGAAGTTTCACTAAATGTTGTTTATGTAAGAGTATATTAGCCATTGAACAGCATTCCGTAGCATAAGCATTATTTATTATTTCATTCTGTGGGACTTCATTAGATACTTTATTCACAATAGCTTGTTAGTTAGTAAGCAAGAGGCAGTCGTCACTGTTATACATGAAACAAAAAGCGTTATGTGCTTATTTAACATTTTAATGAGTCAATGTAGCGTTAGAGTTTTCGCTACATTTAACCTAATTTCAAAACGAATATGTCTTTGACTGTTTATTTAATAAAGTAATGATAAATTCTTAAAACAATATCACAATATTGAAAAAAAGGTCTATATTTAAAAATATTTGAAATATGAGTTTTAATGTCTCGGTTTGAATCCCATTTCGCTTAAAATCAAACTAGCTGCCTTTGGTAACCAGTTACTTAGAATGGAGTATTAATAAGTTTAATTTCAATTAAATCTTTTATTCCTAATATGTCCATGGTTCAATTAATGAAATATACTTAGTCATCAAATAGTGATAGATGTAACTTACTTTCTTAATTATTAACCTTAAACCTATTATATTTACTATGCACAGGAACCGTCCAAATGGTGTCAAATTCCATGTCCTACAAAACCATTAAAAACCCATCTGTGTGAATAACCTATTTTATAATCGCATGTTTCCCTTCCCTATATTGACGACAGTGGCCAGGTGGTAAGGTCTCAGCTCGTTTGCCGTAGGGTTTCATGTTTGAGACCCGATCCACCAAAGAACTGCAGTGTAAGGGTGGTGAGCGTTAAATCCGTCAGGGCAAAACGTCCTGGGGTGTAGAGAGGGTGGAAGTAGTTGAGGTGTCGCCCTCGTCATCTGATCGTGTTTCAAAATTATGAGGTCCGTCCCAAAATAGCTATAATGTTGCTTTACAACTGGACTTTAATATAACTAAACTAAATGTTTCCTGGGCATTTGACTTCAGTTTACTATTCTTCACGTATATTGCGTAATTGATAAACATACTCCTTTTTTATTAACTCTCATCAAAAGAAGAAAATAATGCTATTAAAGGCTCGCAAAATAATAAAGAGGGCTTTAATTTCATTGCAACACTAAAAAGCACGCTATTTTTTTTTCCTAAAAACATTAAAACACGAAATAATTGTTGAATAATTAAATCGGTATGACTAAAATGGAAATTTTGAATTTTAAAGATGAGAAAAGACTTTTTTGTATAATAATATTTCGGAAGATATCAATAAAAAATGTCAAAATATTCGTTAATTTTAAAATAATTAGTTTCAAAATAAAATCCCTCCGATATGAACGTTTCCATCTTTCAAATTAGATATGATTTTAGTTTAGTTATATTAACGTCCCGTTGTAAAGCAACACTAGGGCTATTTTGGGACGGACCTCGTAATTTTGAACCGCGGTCAGATGACGAGGACGACACCTGAGCTGACACCCCCCTCGCCACGCCACACCACACCACACCAGCGGGAGGACGTTTGGCATGACGGATTTAACATGCAACAGACCCTCTTACACGACGGTTCTTTGGTGGATTCGGGTCTCGAACATGAAACCCTACGGCTCACAAGCCGAGACCTTACCACCAGCCCACCATCACAAATTAAATATGAGACAAACGGTCTGTCTTCTATATTTACAATGCACACATACATCGAGTCATTTTCTTTTTATGAGTGTAGATTTATAATGATTTACTTGATCATTTTGATATTTTTTTAAAAAAAATTTCAACAAAGTATCCCTATCAAATAATAATGGAATCAGTATAACGTGTTGATAAACTTGAAAATCCTTCTTTATATGTCGTTCTAGATGAAAATTTTCTATTTTTAACACTACCCATTTTTGTCGCCTCTTCATAGACTTCCAGAAGCACGTAACTATAATAATCCAATTAGAATAACCATTTGAATCATACATTTAATTGCTCTTTTATCAATGTATTGTTAAATAGGTTCGAGTTTTATTATATATTTGTATTTTCGAAAATTGAATTTCTCTTTTGAATCATCCTTTTTCTGTTATCTTCTACATAGATTTCAAGTAATATATTTCTTTTGTAATCCATTTAGAATAGTCAATATATTCATACAATTTATAGTTATTTTAATATGTATGCGATGTACATTGTTAAATGTTTGTTTAATTCTTTATAAATCAATAACTTTGATTTTGCAATTAAGACTTTCAAGATAAGAATTCTCAAATATATAATTTATGTTAAAAAATTTACATTATTTTATTTTTCATGATAGTGTGCATTGTGCAACTACATTTAAACGAAACTGATCGGCGGGTACAAAATTTCATTTAAAAAAAAAATGTTTTCTTTAGACTTTTTTTATATGGAATTTAAATCATACAAAAAATAAACAAAATAATCTAAACAAATTTCAAACTCAAATTTTTACATAAATTTCAAAAAATATCTGTATGTTTAAAATATTCAATATAAAATAAAATTATCCTTCAGCTTCTTGGGAGAAAAATATTCAATTCAACATTTTCAATTAGTTTGAGGCTTTATTAAAATTATAATATTTACTTTAACTTTTTGTTTTCTGTAGAATAAATGATGCCAAAGCATATGAAAGAAAAAATAATTTCATCGGTTAATTAAATATGTAGTGGTAAATATATCGGTTGTCATTTGAAGAATAATTAGAAAGATAACACTAAATAAACATCAAATCATTTAATCCTCAATCATCAAATCATTTAATCCTCAAAAAAGTTAGGGAAAAAAACACATTATTTAAGATTTTATTCACTTTTTGTTGCGAAATGTATCAGGTCGGGAAATAATATTTTTTTATACATAGGTTTCAAACAAAAGTATCTAATATCTTACTTTGGAAAATTGTAGAATGTTTGTGACAATTTCTTGCCTTAAAACTCTTAAAATATCCAAACATAATTTTTAAAAGTCATCTACCATCTTTCCATGTACTGTTACACATGTATGATCAGCGCGCTGAATGAAATATTTTGATAAGGCTTTCAGACCAGCGTAGCGTCTAAAATTATTAGTGGCATGAGAAGAACTTAAAAGCAGGAAACATAAACACCGAGATTCGAATTCCTTTCCAACAATCTTTGATGCAGAAAAAAAAAAAAAAAAACAAGAGTGAGAGAGAAACTTGCATTTTTATCGCATGATAATGCATGGGCAAAAAACTAAAAGCAAACGACGAAAAGTTACTAAAAACTTTCCTTTGCAAATCGTTGAGAAAGAGAGAGAAAGAAAAAACACTATAGATGCGTCATTACTTTTGCTTTAAAAAGACATTTTTTCCAGACACTTTTTATTGACGCCGTAGCCAGAGTTGGGGTTCCTGGGGCGTCACTTTTACCCCAAAAAGAACGTTGTTTAGACAGAAGTCATATAAATGTATGCATGACGTATATCAGCATCAAAACCCAAGCATTTTGTTTTGCGTAGACACACACATACACACACACACAAACTTATAAAAGGACATTTTTTGGACTGAGAAGGGGGGGGGTGAGTGAAGAGGGGCAGAAAGCTCTTAAAAGTCGAGATGATGTTTTTTCTTGGAGGCCACTTTTATGAAGCAAAGTGCTGAAGTTTGAACAACAATGGTCCAAATCAGGAAAGTATAGAAACAAAAAAAACCCGATAAAAACCTTCTTTTTGTTCTCAAATTACATTGCTCTCAAAACTGGAGAGGTATAATAGAAAAATATGTTTGATGGTATAGGTTATAGGTCCTATAGTAAGCTTTGTGGTTCAAGAGAAAAACACATTGGTATAGTAAAAATACTAAGTATGTAAATGGTGAATGATTATGAAAATTTTGGATTATTTCGATATCAAGTTATTGCATTGCATGCCTAATAATTGTGTGAAATTTATAAGTTTTACATTTAAACATGTGGCCATATTTCAATAAAATGATTCATTATAAACAATATCTTAAACTAATCTGTGAAGTAGATATTTTTGTAATCCATGAAAAGATATTTTGAAATAATATTAATAGTTTAAGTAAAATATTGTGAGACATCTAGTTATGAATATCAATTCATTTTAAGATCAACTCGTAATGTATTTGTTTGGAAACAGAAATATCTATCAGATAAGTGTAAAAGTCCAATAAGCTTGACAATGGATAGCGATTTTTATTCCACAAGAAAACCCGAATAAGATTCCAAACCACAGCAGAAACATGGGGAAAAAGTACATACAGAAATCAACAACATTCTCAAAATAAAATAACTGAAGAACTTGCACCGATTCCAAAGTGAGAATCCACAGAGACTGGAGGTGCGCATCCACTTTCATTGTTTCCCGGATCAGAGCAACGAAAAATTTAGGAGAATCCATATTTTGGCTCGTGATTAAGACATTGTTAAAATTCTTACATTTTATAGAACTTTTGGTTTTTCCGACATTTTTTTTTCTGTAAAGATAAGAGTTATTCAATAGCACCAATTCAGGTTCTCTTACAATTGACTGTATATTTAATTTTATTAATTTACTATTAACTTTTTTAAATTACGATAAATATTTTGATAGATAAGTTTGAAATTCATCATATCGTTTTAAAATACTATGTGCAAAATTATATATAAATATGAAATTCTTATCATTAAGAAAGGTAATTTTTGAATTTAAATAATTCAGAAACCATTTTTGTGAGATAACAATTTAGAAAGATATGAAATTATAATTCCAAATGCAAGTCATAGAAATTATTCATTTAGCGACAATCGAGTGTATTTTAACTCTTGAGTAAACTTTTTTTGACGCCTAGGTCTATAAATTTAATATGTTCACATTTTACTTCTTCTGATTAAATAGAGAGTTTAGTTAAGTGATAGATAGATAAAACAGGCTAGTCTTCTCAAGCGAATTCGTAATAATATTTTGTAGCTTCATTATATAACTAAACAAAGATTGCATTAAATGCTATTGTAATGCAACGCATAATGTTGAGTTTGAAATATTCGTATGATGACTTTTTATATTTGACTGCTATCATTCGGCAGTAAATGATAAGAGCGTTTTCTGTGTCATTTACATTAATATTTTATATGCACAGAAAGACAGTTATTGAAATAAACCAAACAAAGCAAGATATTTCTATCCCTCATATCTCGTAGGTACTCTACTCTCTTTCAGGAGTATCGCATTACCTTATTTCTTCTTCTGATTCTTATTTCAGAGTACTGAAACATCTTAGCTCCTCTTTCAAAGATATCAGAAAATCTCTATCTTTTCTAGGAAATTTAAATGATAGTTGTCATAGAAACATAAATATTGAGCATCATACATATTCATAAAAACTTCTAATAATTGTTTATATAAAAATATATATGTAATATTTTCTATAAAAATGAGCCAATGGATTATTAAAATATTTCATTCAGATAGTACAAAAAACTGCTAAATCTAAAACACTAATAATATATGTAATTCAAAAGAAATATAAAGAATCTGGATTTGCGAAAATTAAGAAGAGAATTACGGGAAAATAAAACAAGATAAAAATAAATCCGGACATTTTTTTTTCTATCAAGGATAGTTTTCAAGCAAAGATTTTTTTTAATGTACCTGATTTTTATCCAAAACATTAACTCCCCGAGAATCGTAATTCTCGTGTTTGTATCTATTGTACTCTTAATGAGCCGGTGCTCTAAAGAAGAGTCTGCTTGGCAAATGACTATTAAATGGAACTGTGCAAGGAACGGGATTGATCCATTGCCTTAATTCCGGATGAACACGCTAAAGAAGGGAATATAAAGCCTTTATATCAAAACAATCACAATCAATGAAGGAGTGAAGGTACTTCACAGGAATATTTTTGCGTTTTTAGGATTATATTTGAGTAAGTATTTAGAGCCTTTCAGTATTAAAAGATACTTCACACAAAGAATTTTTTTAATTCAAGAAATCCAATATCATTTGGAATGCTTATATTTTTATACTTTTATTAATTTTATTAAATTATGGATAAGTTTTCTATGATCTATCCCAATTAACAAAAACATTCTCTAAAAGGAAAAGTAATGAATAGAATCCAAAAAGAAAGTTATATATATAATGAAATAATTGTAAAATTTCATAAATCTGTAAATGGAAAAATATAATTTTTTCATGATGATCGCAACATATATCTGTGAAATATGTCTTTTTATATTATTATGAAGAAACTGCGGATATTGACTGCTGCGGATTGAGATATATTATGAAATAAAAACCGAGATCCATACGTTCAGATTAGTATTCAATATCTGTATTGAATCAGGTTTGTTTTATGAAAATTATTTTTTATAAATTCAATTACTCCGACTGTAATATAATTCTTGAATGAAAGCGTCATCATTTACGAGATGCAATCTTTTATTCATGAATAGAATCAAATGCTATACCATCATAAATTTTATTCATCTAGAATTCTTTTTTTCCTTCTAAAATCTAAAGATTTTCTGATTACTTCAGAACACTCTACAAAATCATGTACGTGTGATATATAATTTGGAATAGATTCTCAGAAAACATGAAATTAATCATAATATCTGCTATTTTCTTGGTATTAATATTACATTTTTAAAAACATTTTTATACTTATTCTGGGGAGTGAAAATTACAATGGCGTAATTCATGTTTTAAGACGGTTAAGTTTGAAATCGTAAACGATGATCAGAATCAATTCATTGAAGTTGAATCAAATCCTTATGAATAACATTCTAATCTCCAAACAGTACAATATCTTTTGTGAAATATGAAATTTTAGAAAACACAATTTACATCACGTAAGCGGTAATCCATTATATTTTCCAATAAAGAATACAAACAATAAATATCAGATATGCATATTAAAATGTTGCTCGTAATAAAGCTTCTTAGTTCCTATCTAAAATTTTGAAGCAATAACAAGAAAGTAACAAGGATTGTAGCAAAGTGTTTCTACTATTTATCATCTTTATATTTATATTTTCATAAATTTTAGCTCCAATATTGTATTAAAGACACATTAAAAATATATCCGATTAGTTTGAAAGCATATCAAAAGCTAAAAATTACCTTATTGCGAATGTGTGACGTAATTGGTTTCACACATAAATTAATAGAAACATTTGTAACGATTTAAAGAACTTTATTTCATATTCAGATACTATATAAATTACTTTGAATTACATCAACATCATGCATAAGACTACTTAACTATATGTAACATAATTCTATAGTTTTTCCCGAGCTATCAGCTCTTCTTTTTACTAAACAATAAATTGATTGAACCGTTTTATCGGCATCGGACAGTGTATTTATTGGCTGAAATGCAACTGCATGCAAACCTCTTGTTCGACTAGTTATCCAACGCAGAGATCCCGGGTATTACATTCAATTACACTTGAACCCAACCAATGAATCTCGGAAATTTATTACTGCCTCGAGTCACCCCCAAGATGAGATAAGAGTCGAATACAGCCCTTTTGAGGTAAGACGATAGTGCGAGTTATCTCTTGGAAGCACGCACCCGGTGGGGGTCTTGCCCATCTGATAATGAGGAGGGGATTAAGGAAAGTGGAGAACGACCATTATCATCTGCAGTCCCTCTTCTAATTAAATCAAAATTTACATGCAAGTAATTTTAGTCTCGGATTCGGTAATGGTGGACAGGGAGTAAATGATCATAATAAACTGGTTTTTGCATAGTGCCGCCCTCGAGATTTGGAGATAATTACGAAGATGTGAGTGGAATTCTATTAAAGATTTCGATTTAGAAGGAGTCAGTCAAATAATAGGATTGAGCGATGATTGATTTCTAAATAGTTTAGGTAAAAGTTACTGATATTTGCTTTAAATATTTTGCTGCAATCATCGGTTTCATCTAATATGGAAAATTAAGATATGTTGAATTACTTAACAATTAAGTAAAATTGTACATTGCATAGTCAGATGTTAACTTTACAGTTTAATTTAATATTATTTTTTGAAAGATATAAAGAAAATGAATTACGAATATGATGTCATCTTTTTTTCATGCAATACATATACTGAGTGATTATTATGAAATATATATTTGGTAGAGTAGACATTTCCTTTGCATTTTTCATATATTCTTCAATTTGAGTAAATTTAACGATTTAATCTCAAAGATCCTACAGAAGTATATTAAATGCTGTTTCGATTTTATATTTTCTTTAAAATTAGAATTTTATAGCTATTTCATAATTTATTCTCTTTATCTTTCAATGTTTTTGTTAAATAACTTATATTATAGTACAAATGTTTCTATTTGAAAATTCTAATCAGGTAAAGATAAATAATAAAAAAATAATTCAAATATACTTCTTTAAAATTTAATCTTAAAACTTAAATTTCTTCAACTTCTTCCTTAAATAAGTTTAAGAAAATTTATAATGGAAAAAAGGAATGTACATGGAGATATAAAACAACTCATTGAAAACTCCACAGTTATTTCTACATTTTTGAAGTATGCTACAATCCAAAATGTGAAAGCAGACGTATGAAGTATGTATGCATTTGATACTACAAAATTCATTTATTACATACAGCAAAGCGTATACAATTTCGATACAAAAGATGATGTTAATTTAAAATTTAGAAATAAGACATTACAAATCATGAGAAAATGCTACTTTTGATTACTGATATTGGTAAAAATGCGCAATGGTGTAATGGGCAATGTTTGTTCGAAGATTGATTTTAAAGATTTTCACTTCAAATCCCGGTACTTTTGAATGTAATATGTATAAATGAAACTATTTCATTGAATTTATAAGTTGGTGAAATATGGATAATTTTGAAAAAAGGGCGTAATGGAAAATGACGAAATTGAGTTCCAGCCGTAGTACTGTTTCATTCAGATGAAGAATTCTGAAGTATGTGTACAACGACGAGAGGTTTTATTAATGGAAGTGATGGGATACATCACCAGGGCTACGATTTTGTGAAAAGTTACTAGATTGCAAGTGTCGAGATGTACTATGGTCATGCGTTTTGATAAAATAGCAATTTCTGTCGAAAGTAGAAAGATGCTTTTGCCATATGACATTCATTGAAGATGGTCATATTGGTGCATAAATCACAAGGATTCTACATACTAAAAATTGAATCATATTTATTTTATTGATGTGAGTAATATTAGTGAAAATAATGATTTTGGATGACGGAGCATAAAGAGAGAGGTGGAAACAGATGTCATCCTTATCATAACAGAGAAAACGATCTGTAGTTCTTGAATGAAGTAACTTTATGTTTAGTCGAAGAACAGCCCTGAATTTTTTGAAAAACATGCTGTGAAAAGCGAACTCAATTACATGCATATATTTAATTACAGCGTACATTTGTTCTGATAAGACATTGACCTTTGATTTCAATATTATGGAAGATAATGCAGTCCTCAAAAGAGTTACGAATTCTAAGAGCTATTGCCAAGTTGGTGAAATAATCAAAGAAATTTTCAAGCATCTTCCTTAATTTAATAACCGTAAAATATGATGATGCCGTGGAAATGAAGTTTTCCGCGTGCTAAAATCTACCGGTGGAGTGGACGGACATCAATTAGTGCTTAAATGGTCATCAAGGAATGAGTAAAATTATTTCTACACCATAAAATGTTAATGTATAAGCAGAACGATTAGACCTTCTCTTGGATTTGTTTAAAATTTAAACCTAATATGTTGCTCTTAAAAATGGGCAAAAATATTGCTGATGGATTTATATTCACATGCAAAAATTGCTTTTTTCCATAAAAAAAATAAAGGAATTTTTCTTCTAAAAAAGCACATTTTTATTTAAATCTTTACAGTAATCCTGTTTTTTATTTCTGCTATACTTTCTTTTTGTAAGAAATCATAACTATAAAATGTATTTCCTACCTGCAAAATTATGGAACAAATTAACAGCTTCACCACTTTTCACAACCGGCAATCAATGTCTAATTACAAATGTAGAGAATTAAATTTACTGATTTAAATACATTAAAAGGTTTTAAAAATCTAGCTACAATGTAAGGCTGTAATGTAAAGCATGATTAAAATGATACATTTAATTGGAGCTGAGTACAAACAATCACATAATTTGTATACTTTCATGCTTAATAAATACATTCATATTTGTTGTAAGAATTATTTTTATGTTGTTATATATATCCTAAAATCTTTCCGAACATCTTTATTTCATGAACTAGAGAGTCTAGTTCGCTACCGCGGTTATTTTATTTCAAAGGTAGCCATTTAAATTTCTGTCATCATGTGAAGAAAAGGGACCAGTTTCAGAATTGAAAAGACTCGCATTGACTCTGGGTATTGAATAGTTGCTGCTAACGGAAGAGGCAGGTTACGTTTGTATGAGAAAATGCACCGGAACAAATGTGTATTGAATCAGTCAAGATCTGTGCATTTATAGCCTTCATTACCAATACTTATATATTTCATGGTTTTTTTAATATTTTCATTTTTATTATAAGTAATTAATATGATATAATTCATAAAAGTAATGAATATGATATAATTCATTATATCATATTCATTACATTTATGTTGCTTTGAATTTTATATTTGAATACATTCATGCATAAATATTTTATACTTTCATGTATAAATATTTGCATTCGGATTTACCATATTATTTAAGCTTTAATATTTGCATGCTGATCTACGTACACACCGTTACGAAAAGACGAAGCACTCTAAAATAACCAAAATCATCTTAGAAAATCTCGCTGAACACCCTTATCTATTGAACTAGAGGCCATTTTTCGCTGGCGCAGTTGTTTAATTTTAAAGGTAACCATTTAAACTCTAGAAGCGCGCGAATAAAACTGAACGGTTTCAGAATGCTGAAATGACTCATATTCATTTTGTGTATTGAGTAGCTGGTAGTAACGTAAGAGACACGTTTGCATGTGAAAAGGTATCGAAGCACTTGTGCATCGCCAGCAGAAAATAGCTGTGAATTTATTGCTCAATTAAAAGGAATAATGATATTCTACAGCATTTGGTAAATTTATATTCAACAATAATCACGCTAGGCAATTATGAATGCTGCGCATATCTGTCTTGGAAAAACATAGATGGCAAGCAAAAAATATTGAGTATTTTCGGAAGATTTCCCCAAATCAAGGAAGAGTCGCTGCGATACTAAAACAGCTAGGAATAAGGAGAGGGTTTTGCAGTAATTGTGAAAATGCATGCAAATGTGTAAAAATAGCCAAATGCAGAAGTTTTGCTCAAATTGACTGGTATTTTAGGTCATATGTACTAATGAGATTTCTTCTGTGTTAAATTCTTTCTAACTGCTTCAAATAAATGGTGATAAATATTATGATGAAGAAAAGCAGGCCTTGAATTAATGAAAACATTGTGGTAGTGAAATTAAGCTGTGCCTCTTTAGTATTTATTGGCTTGATTTTAAATTAATCCGAGTTTGCCTTGTTAGAATATCTGCAATTTAATTATATGAAATATCTTTAAAAACTCTCCAAAACTCGAATTGCACTTACAGTAATAAATTTCAAAGCTGAATACTGTAAATATTTCTAATTTAATTATCTAAGTAAATTGCATGCGATATAAGATTTATTAAGTATATTCATTAATTAAAATCTTATTTGGCTCAACTACCAATAATGTTTAACAGAGAGCGTATAATATTGATTGATTATTAAAATTATTATTTCAAAACTGAGGCATAACAATTCAAAGACATTACATTAATTAATAGCAATTTAAAAAAGGGTGTTAACATATAATATACTTGGCAACTATTCATTTCATTTTTTTTACATTATTGCAGAATATAATCTGAATTGAACAAGCATCTTTTGACAGCATTTAAAAATAAACTGCAGTTTAATCACTAATCAAAAACAGAATCATTAATACGAATATTTGTGATTAGTTGTTTGAATATTATTCGGATATTTTAATAAATATGAGCAAAATTAAGAAGTTCAAAACGTTTAAATGTATGAATTAAATTAGTACTTACTTAATTATTTCTATCGGATAGTGTATAGTATTGATTATTCTAAGTCGCACAGTATCAATAATTTAAAAAAAATCCTTACAAAAGAAATATTGATTTCAAAATTATTTAAAATTATTTTTTTATTAATAAAATTTTTAAAACAAATTATAAATTAGTTCGCTTAATATTTTTAAAATTATACATATCAACTCAGACATAACATATATTAGTAAAAAAATTTAAAAAAGGCGTTCATATATAATGTATTCGACCACTATAAATTTCATTTTTTACATTATTGCAAAATATAATCTGAATTGAACAAGCATCAATTGACAGCTTTTAAAAATAAACTGCAGTTTAATCACTAGTCAAAAACAGAATCATTAATATTAATTCTTTTGTGATTATTCGTTTGAACATTATTTGCTTTTTTTTAAATAAATACGAGCAAAATTTAAAAAAAACTTAAATACGTTTAAATACATGAATTAAATTAATACATACTTAATTCTTTTATTTCAAAAGAAGAATAAAAACTAAAAACGACACGAAAATGAAAATGAAGAATAATTCACCTAGAATTAAATTATTGTTTTCATTTCTCACTTTTTTAGCTATTATATTTCCATTCTAGCATTTTATAGAAATTAATGATTTGATAACCTTCTTTAACAAAACACTTAAATAACTTGAAATTGATAGAAAAAGGAGTTAAGGAATAAAATAAAATGAACGTATGTTGGATACTTTTATTGTACAAAAATGAATTTTTTTGCTTTAATGATTTTTCCGACTCAGTTAAACGAGCACAATAAAAATCAAGAAATATGATTGAAATTTAATTAAATGTTATCTTCGGAGTAATTTGCTTTTTTTATCTTGAATAAAATAACAGAGCATTTGCAAATAAGAAAGTATTCACCTGGGAAGTTAAATTGTTTCTGAAGTCTTTAAAACGCAATTGGAAAATTGTAACGGAAAACAAAATTCATAAAAAAAAGTAATACATCGTTAAAATAAATACTGACAAGAAAGTATCATTTAAAATAATAATGAATTTATAATATGGCTGGAATTCTTTTGATATTTGTTGCTAGAAAAATAATTTAATTACCGAATTTTGAGAGTTTAACAAAAGAAAGATGCAATGGAAGTTCCTCACGTTTGAATGAATAAAAAAGTTTGTTCTTGTTCGGATTTGGAAGAATTTTTGATACAAAATCAATATGTTTTTTTTTCAACGTGAATACAATGGGATATCACTTCAATTTGACACATTGAAAAGAAAAATAATTTCTGGAATTATTTATCTGTAATGGTAAATAGTTATTGATATAAAAGTAATTTAAAGCTCCCTTTGATAAAAATACAATCATTTAAACTAAAAAGGTTTTTATATACTTTTAAATTTACAACACCAAAAATGAATGCTTTATTTAAATATATATATATATTTAAGTTTACTTAAATATTAAATATTTTTATAAAAATGGAAATATTCTCATTTTCTAATTTCTGCTAATTTTAGAAATTAATCTAATCTAATAAACTTTTATATTTCATCATTTAGTATTTGTTTGATTCGAAAGATAAAAATTAGGAGATTGATACACCTGGGATTTTAAATTTCCTCATAGACAAAAATCAGCTGGTGTCAGATCTGGAGGACAAGGAGGCCAGAGAAACTTGGCTTCAGCCAGAATTCCGTCCCTGCCAGTCCCTGCAATGGTTTCTGACGCTAATATTGCCATTTCGGCTGCAACGCGTAGTCTTGGTTGTTCGGGTTGTTCGGGTCTTAGACTTGGTTGTTCGGGTCTTACACGATCCTCCAGTGATCCAGTTTTCTCAAATCGCTTTATCAGTCCTGCTACTATTATAAAAACCCTTTTTCAGTCTTCATATTTTTCTGAGATCCTAATTTATGCAGTGCGACAGTCACTGATTCTGGTTCGTGCAAAACAGCTTCTCTAATAAAACTTTATCTTTTCCACTCAGCATCTCCGTTCACTTGCATGGCATGCAACGGAGAACAGATTTTGAATCAAGAGCGTAAGTATTTATAATCGCCTGTCTCATCTAAATATTTCCAATTAAGTGGTTTGCATAATTCCAACTAAGCCAACTAAGTTGACTAGTGCCATTTGTCTGATTTGGCTACTGTTTATCTATTTCCCCCCCCCCCCATATCTTAAAAAAAAGTTTCCTCACCAATCCATGCTAAACCTACAAACCGATTTTTTTTATTTTGGTTATTTTTCCGGATTTTATGAATTGTTAAAGTTTTTGCGGACTTTTTGTACATCCTGTATAATATGACGCACCTTTCAATATTCCAGGATGCAACAGAGTCCGTGTGAAATTTCTCTGGTTTTAAAACAAATAATCTAATCCAGTTCTTTATTTTCGGCTTTCCTTTATAACATTTTAAATAATTGATTAGGGAAAGAAAAAGGAACTGGAAGTTTATCAAAATGTCAAAACTGCCAACAATAATTAAATTCTACATATAGTTGTGAATTAATTTTTAATGTATGTTTTTTCTTTCTCATATATCAAGAACTCAAAGAGAAAGTACAGGGTTAGCAAGAAAAAAATTAACCACTTCAGAGGGCTCTAAAGTGCGTTATATTGGTCCAAATAAGATAAAAATTGAACTACAGATTATTCAGATGATGTGTTTTACATTTATTAATTAAAAAAAAATTAGTACAAAAATTCACCAATGGATGGCTTTTTAACACAAATGGTATTTATTTGCATATATTGAAAATTTGAAATAGAATTTGCGTTACAGCGCATGCCTATTACCATTTTTCTTTGTATAACAAAAAGGTGGATTCTGCACGCACATTGGTTTCTTCTTCGTTCGTCATTCCGAAGTTGCAAGAAAAAGCGTTATTGATGAATTTTTTCAACCAGAACCAACAGAACTCCGTTGCAGCTCTAAAGGAATTTCGTCGTATGAAGCAGATACGAAAAGGTCCAATGTCTCCAGGAACCCTACGCAAGATGATGCAGTAATTTGAAAAAAAAAAGAACTGGGTAACTTGGCATTCTTCCAGGTAGAGAACGAAAAGAAAATCCCGTCTTCTAGCGTCGAAAATGTTGTGACCGCGCCCGTTGAGCCCAGCAGTCAGAAGTCGCATAATAATGTGTGTTTTCCAATTGTTTCCTGTGTTCTGGATATACTGTATTCAAATGTACGAGAAATCGTAGGCAGATTTTGCATTTTTATCCATACAAAATCAAGTCTGTGCACCTGTTGCAAGATGAGGACTTAGAGGCCCGTAAAACCTTTGCACTTCAGTTTCTTGTTCGAATGGTGGTTGACTAACTTGGACATGGAACATTCTGTGGAGTGATGCAGTCCCCTTTTGCCTCAATGGGCAAGTTAAAACCCACAACTACCGAATTTGGGAAGAAGAAAGCCCTCACGTTATCCATGAAAAACTTTTGCATCCTGAAAAAGTGATAGTATGGTGTATTTTTACAGCTAACTTTATCATTTGACCGCATTTCTTTGAAGAGATAACTTCAAATGGAATCCAAACCTGTTCCGTCACAGCAGCGTTTCTCAACCTTTCAGTATTTGCGGCTCAGTTTTCAATCATAATTTTCATCGTGCTCCACGCTTACTATAAAATGTTGCAACAATAATGTATATTGAGTATTTTGGATTCTGATTTTAAATTATTTTTAACTTACTGCCAAAACAAGAGTAAAAGCGAGTCAACGTTGGCGAGAAACCCCATCTTGCATTTTGAATAAGTGGGCGTTAACAGATGAAGCGAATGAAATCGGGGAAAATTTATGTATTATATTTGAAATGAAAGCCAAACAGAGAGATGAAACGTTAAAAGAATATGGAAGTAGAAAAATTCGTTAATGAAAGTTAACCTAGACGAGGTGAGCTAAATTTAGAAACTGAGAATACATTTTTTTGAATAATAAAAGAAATAAAACAGAAGTATGACTGAACAAAAGTGAAAAAACAATAAGCAATGTTTGTGGAAGGGAATCCACACGACCTATATCGTCTCGAGAATGCGCGGAGCAAATGTTTTCTCATAGGAAGAAGGAAAATGTTCGATAACGCAAGTTTCAATTCCAGCCATTCTCATTCGAGTCGACCCTTTTATCGCTGTCGAATCTATAGTGAATGTGTATGTTATATATGTTTTCGTGTTAATTGCAATTCACCATATAAAATATTTACGACAGTAGATTTATGCAGACTCAGGGATAAATTTTTAAGCGGAAGTAGGCAAGCATTAGACGATAATCAAGCATCAAGTACACAGACGAGCGTGGTTGCGAAAATAAAATCAAGAAAATATTCTCAAGAATACTTAAATTTTGGGTTTACCAGTGCTGAAGTAAATGAAGAAGATAGACCACTGTGTATCATTTGCTCAAAAATGTTGGCCGCAGACAGCATGAAACCTAATAAATTTAAACGACATTTGGAAACGCTTCATAGTGAGTACATCAATAAACCCAGAGAATTCTTCGAACTAAAATTAAAATTATATAAAAAGCAAAAATCATTTTTTAAGAAACTTTGTCTGTGAATAAAAAAGCTTTCATTGCATCTTACAAAGTTTATGTAAAATAGCCAGATGTAAAAAACCTCTCACCATTGGTGAACAGGTTATTTTGCCAGCAGCAATTGAGATTGTAGAAACTATGTTTGGAGATAATTTTTCAAAACAATTGCAGTCCATACCTCTTTCAAATGATACTGTTACTCGCCGAATTGGCGATAAAAGCCGAAGATGTACAGTGTCAGCTTTTCTCGAAGTTCCAGACAAATTGTTTTCAGTACAGCTTGACGAAGTAACAAATAGAAATAAAGATGTTCATTTAATTCTCTATGTCCGAATTTGTGATAATATGTCAGTAATAGAAGAAAAACTTTTCTGCAAACCAACAGAACTCAAAACAACAGCGCTCGCATCATTTGCTATTTTAGATGATTTTTGGAACGAGGCAAACATAGAATGGAAAAATTGCGTCGGAATATGCACCGATGGTGCTTGTCCAATGTCCGGAAGATTCCAAGATATACAAGCACTTGTAAAACAAAAATCGCATCAGTGCACACATGCATGATCCACAGAGAAGCTTTGGCTTCGAAAGCAATGAGTCCTTGTGTGAATATTGTGTTAACTACGGTTGTAACCGTAGTAAATTATATAAAAATGGGACCCCTGAAATTGATAATCCTTTCCGCACTTTGTAAAGACATGGGTTCAGTACATTCATCGTTACTATTTTATTGCGAGGCAAGATGGTCATCACATGGGAAATTTTTGCAACGTGTTTATGAATTAAGAGAAGAATTCGTCATTTTCCTAGAAAAAGAAAACAGACCGGAGGCCGAGAATTTTCGCGATGGTTTATTTGTGATGAAATTGAACTACTGGGTCGACATATTCGAGAAATTAAATAACTTGAATCTTCAACTCCAAGGAGCAAATAGACATATGTTGGATACGAGCGATAAAGTTAATGCTTTTTGTAGAAAATTGGAATTGTGGAACAGAAATGTAAAGCAAGAAAACCTAACAATGTTTGCAAATGTGGATGATTGTACTAAAACTAACAAGGCTGAAGAAGAACATATAAAAGTTGTTTTTGTAACCATTGAAAATCATTTAGCCATGCTGGCAAAAAATTTTAAAAGGTATTTTTTTGTTGGCGACAAACTTATAGCAAGTTACGAGTGGGTTAGGGATTCATTTCATAAGATTCCCGAAGGACTCTCAATTGATGAAGAAGAAAAATTCATAGACTTCACTACAAGTGCCGAAACTGAAAGACAATTTAGTAATAAATCACTATTTGAATTTTGATCAGGAGTAAGGATGATTTTTCTGCACTAAAAACAAGGGAATTTCACATTCTATTACTATTTTCAACATCCTACCTTTTTGAAACTTGATTTTCTGCTGTGACTTCTTTCAAGACAAAATATAGAAACAGAACTGAGAGTGACTCTTTTTAATATCAAGCCTTCCTTCGAAAAACTTTACTTTGCAAGACAGGCCCAAGAAAGTCACTAATAATTATTAAATTTGTTTTTAATTTAGTATATTTTGATTAAGTAAGTTGTTTTACTTTAATAACTTATTAAATATGTCAAAATGAATTTTGTTTTCTATGTGTATGTGTGCTTTCCTTTCAGTCAGTTAATCAATTTTTAAAATAATATTTTATCTTGGATATTCTCGCGCCTCCCCTCTAGTGTGCTCGCCTCACAGGTTGAGAATCGCTGCGTCACATTACAACGGTACCATGATATACTGAGAGATTTTGTAATCCCAACTCTTCTACAGCGAGGATGCCTTCAAGACATTATTTTCATACAGGATAGTGCACCACCTCAAATTGATCGTCGTGTAAAGCAATTGTTACAGCATTTCACAGAAGCATAGTTATCAGCCCTCATTTACCAATAGCATAGGCTCACCGCTCTCCGGGCATCACCACTTGCGACTTTTGGTTGAGGGGTTATTTGAAGGGCAATATCTACCGTCAAACGATATCATTTCTACCAGATCTGAAGAACAACATCCGACACCATATTCTTAATATTCCGGCAGACTCACTCCGGTCATCTACAGAAAATATGGTTCTCCGATTAGAGCATATTGTTGAAAATGAAGGAGGACATATTGAAAAATTTTAATTTTACTTTATTTAATAATTAATTATAAACCATATTAAATAGTTTTATGTGTTTTACCACGCCACTTAACGGTAATTTTTTGTACTAATATTTTTTATTTAATAAATGTAAAGCGCATCATCTCAATAATCTGTAGTTCAAATTTTATCTCATCTAAATTAATAGAACGCATTTTAGAGCCCTCTGAAGTGGGTAACTTATTTTTGCTAGCCCGGTATTTTAACCATTAAAGAACTCCCTTTTCTGACAATTTTCAAGATTTAGACTTTCCTATGTCAGAAAATCACAATGCATTTTCTTTTCTTTAACTACGACTGTTTGTCTGTGAGCTTGAGAATTCAAACACACTTTGAGTTAATAATTGAAATTTGGTATATGATCTTGGAACCAACTTTGAAGTTGCTTCCAACTTTTGTACTCCATTCAAAAGAAATGTATATGACCGGCTGTTCGATTATAAACACGATAACTATAAATCGCAGAGAGCTTGTTATATAAAATTTAATGCATGTATTTAATATTTAAAATACAGAACTTGCATCAAATTTGAAACTATATTTACTTAGTAATTTTACCTACATATAAATATGATAGCAATAAAAGGAAATGATTTAAACTAAGGAAACTCGGCATGTGATTTTGTGACTACAGTTACAGTTCTGAGTTGAATTTAAGTTTAAAGCAGTCGGGCAACTTTGAAAAGACTGATTCTATTTCTTAAATATCTAAAGTAATATAGATTTTAAATATAATTATACAGATTTTAATCTTAAAAACATTACTGATTTTAGTGATATCAGTAATGTTTTTAATAATGTTATCATTTAGCAATGTTATAAAATTAGTTAATATAGTAAAAGATAAAAATAAAATGTTTGAATAATAGCTTTTAATATAAAATTTAGCATACTATTCTGAATAAAACTGATTAAATATGCACTAAATGATATATTTGTAATTCAAGATTCAGAAGTATTATTTCTTAAAATTCTTTTTCACAGTGCAACCACGCTAGTAAAGAGATTCAACTTTTTTTCCATAAAAATCTTTAAATATTGTATGAAAAATAGAAATACTAAATTTGTGTGAATCGAATATTTTAAAACTTTCTGAATTTATAAATATAGTATTTTGCTAATAATGATATGTTTATTTTGAGTTTCTGAAACCTTCCTAAACATCGAAATTGATTTAAGAGTGAAAATAATAAAAAGTGCTGAATTAAAGAAATTACAAACTATTTTTAGATAATATAGTCGTCTTTGGGGATCAGCTGGTTTGCTGGAATATTGTTTAGTTTGATTTAAAAATCATTTCATATTCACTCTTCCTCAAAATTGTCTAACATCAAAGCTGCGCTGTTTTAATTGTTTTACTAAGTTCTGTCAATTGGAGACTTTCTCATAGCATCATTAATGCTATTTAAAACTTAAATATCTGTGTCACCCATTTTCTGTGATATGGTAACATTATTTTTTATTCTTCCTGTAGGCTATAAATTACACAAATATTAAAAAGAATTCTTCCTCTTTAGCTTTTCAACACTGTAAGAGAATAACGACAAGGAATATTTTCCGAAACTATGAAATCCAGGGTAACAATATCATGGAAATCAATCAAAAAAAAAATCGTAAAAACCACCAAAATTCAGAAAAATTCAGCCAATTACTAATTATTATTAGAATTAAAATGCCTTCATTCAGATTCAAAATGTTAGAATCTGATATTCAAAACAATCTTCAAATAGATGTGTGTTTTCATTTTTTATTTTTTTTATTTCCTGATATTTTTCTTAAAAGATTGGTTTGAATTTGAATTGAGATTTATTAAAATATTTTACAATGGTGCATTACTATTTTCAAAAATTTTATGGATTCATTTGTTTTTTTCAAATGATATTGAGAATTTTGATATTTCAGAAATTATATCAATGTGTATGTATAAAATAAATCTGCAAAACTTCGTTCTATTTTGAAAAAATAATCACGCTCTATTAAGAAAAATATCTATAATCTTACTCTTTGGAGGTTTAATATTGTAATTTTTATAATTTCCTTGCCACTTATGAATAATAAAGAGCTTTTTACAGCATCTTATTCAATTAAATAATTTTTTTTTTTTGTAAAATAAGTATTCTCTCATAATTTTTTTTGTTTTCTTAAAAGATTGATCATATGTTCTCTTTTACTCCCGAGATTTAATTTTCTACTTATTAAAACTTCTAATAAATCAAACAAAAATTAAAATTAATCAACTACAGTACTTCTTTTTCCGTTTCTGTAATATTTATCTGGAACTATTGCATTATTCTATAATCCTTCAAGATGCGAAACTAAAAGACAGACATAGAACAAATTTCATTAATTATAGAAATTCTTATGCAATTCCTTTGAGCTCATTTTCTTTATTCAATAATGTTGTAGTTAGAAATCATGGCAGCTATAATAAAAGTAAATTAATTTAGAAATTCTGTACAGTTGAAAGTTATTTGCGTGATGTTATGGTAACTGCATCATTTGTAATAAAAATAATGTACAACTTTATTATTACTTCTTAGTCACATTGCAAATAATATTATATTTAAATATAAACGCATCCAATACCAAATCAAATTTGATTTTTATTCGGAAATAAAGTAATCAGATGCAAAAAAGTAATAAAGTGCTTCTCAATCATGGGGAATATTTATTAATACTATCTTTTTTTATAATAAAAAAGAATTGAAGGAGTCAAGTTAATAAAGTAAATGTTAACTTAATCACTATTCTTTCATCATTTTAATGAACATAAACAATTTTTTTTGTATAAATAATCGGTAACATAA
This sequence comes from Argiope aurantia, assembly GCA_026543865.1. Classification (NCBI taxonomy): domain Eukaryota; kingdom Metazoa; phylum Arthropoda; class Arachnida; order Araneae; family Araneidae; genus Argiope; species Argiope aurantia. The sequence goes on from JAPMOR010004709.1 coordinate 158,884, forward strand.
GTATATTTTTCAATTATATAAATGTATTTTCTCTTTTTGAGAGCCTTCTCCTGGTAACATTCTTAAAAATTTAAGATTTTAACAAAAGCCAATAAAAAGCGGGAAATGAATTATTTGTAGATCATGATTCGTTAGTAGAGGGCCATATTACTTCACAAAAATTTGCTATTTGATACGCTATGATCAAAATAAATGGAATTTTCAAGTATAAGACACATTTCAGAAAAGTACTTGTTGTTAAAGTGAATTAGCAACACTTTAGCACTCTTTAGTCCTAAAATAATATGCTGTATATTTTTAGAGTTCTTTCATATACATCATTGATCATTGCAGAGTTTAAGATGTGGAAATAACCTATTTGAATGCAATATTAGAATGTTTACAACCATAAACAAAAGGTTGAGAAATTGAAAAATGCATATTTTCATTCAGGTAATTCATAAAATAATCAATAATAGTATTTATAAAATGCTTCTCCAAACTTATATTTCCTACAATAAAAGTACAAATAAATTACGTTGACAACAATGAGAGGTATACATTTGTATATGCCAGTACACTGAATGGTCGTGTCATTCTAGCTACCATGCATTCTTGGGGCTTCACAGCATCAAATTCTTTTAATTCCAGGTAGCCCAGCCTGTTGCACAATATTGTGAGATATTATATGATATTAATCAATATTATACAATATTACGAATATTGATCAATATCATATAATATTGTGCGACATTACGAATATTGATCAATGTCATACCGTATTGTACAACATTTGTGTGCTGCTTGGAATATATTCCTCCTTTAATCAATTACATCTCTTCGTCAATTTAAATGAACTTAATAGTTTTTCTCTTTACCTGAATCGCAAATGATATTGATACATTATGTTTATCTAACTTTTCAACAGAAATTAAATAATGTGCACATGGCTCTAACTAGCTTTTGATTTAAGTAGTGAAGATTCTTATAACTGTAATACTTGTCAATCATCAATTCTCTTTTCTGAAGACTAACATTCTTCAATCAAGAAATTCGAACAACAAATTCTAACATTTATCTAAATATCCTAATAGTTGAATCATTTATGCCACATACATTTTCAATAAGTGAACGCATTTATTTGCATTACCCATTAAGAGGACAAATCCCATTATTAACGGAAAAATAATGAGCAGGGAAAAGGCAGGAAAAATAATTTTTTTTCCTGCCTTTTCACCCACCAAACGAATGGGCGCGCGGACTGCACACAGCTTTAAACTGAAGTAAAACATGGGCATTTTGTGATTGCAACTCTCACGGGGGAATCGGAATCATAAAGAGGAATGGGGTGGGTGGTAGTAAGAGCACGTGCGGTTGTCGTTCCCGCAGGGATGGGAGGATCTTTACCCTAGATTGATGATGGCCTGTCTTCTTTGTCTCCGAGGCCCACCTATACAGTTCCCTACGTTTAACAATCCTATGATAAGTGGCGTAAGTTTTGGTGTGACAAACAGCTGGATTTTATTGTATGGCTTAGGCAGTTGTACGCAGAATGTCTAATATTACACTGATTTGAATTATTAATACAATGGGATATTTCTCAATACAGTTCCTTATCATTGTCGGAAACTAAATGAAAGTATCGAATAATCGAAGTCGAAAATATCGACTGAATGAAATAATCGAATTTCGAAAGGAATGTGTAGTAGTTTCTGGTGATGATATCCTGTCGGCGTTACAACGGAAAGGGGGTAGCTTCTGAGGGTAAGGAGAAGTCTGACTTCTAGCTTATATGAATCACTCACACATCGCTTTCTCAACACCTTTTAACAAGGGTGCTCTATTACACAGGTCACAGATAGAACACAGGGTGAAGAACAACTATGCCCGAACTAGAACTCGAATCCGGGACGTCCAGATCACGAAGAAGACGTGCTACCCCTATGCCAGGACACCGAATAGTAGTTTCTATTTTAGATTATTTATATATATTTATTTTTGAACATTCGGTTAATTATAATGCAATTTATTCATCGAAGTGATAAAGAATAAAATACACTGTTTATTCTTATTCCATCTTCCCAATTTTTGTTAATTTTCTTATCAAGTCCAATGGCTTTTTTAGTTTATTACATATTTATTTTATTAATTTTTTAAAAAAATGAAGTTATATTTTAAATTTTTAAATATAAAATAAAACATTAGAATGCATGCTTTTACAAGCGAGAATTGATTCTTATCTACTACTATTCATTAAATATGTTTATTTTTTATCACGACAGGCAGTAATAGTCTCGTACCACTATCAATCATTTTCCATTCACATAACCGTTCTTTCAATAATGATTGACATAAATAAAATGACACATTGTTTTCTTTCTTGTATATGAATTGGCAATATTGTAATTTACGAAAATAATTAGTTGGATGAAATTCGTTATGGTGTTTGTAAATTAAAATAAGAGATTTTTTTTCAATTTTCAGAAGGAATCCCAAGACAGACTTTTGTTAGTTTTTTCGACGGTTTACAAAGATAAGCGATAATTGTAAAACCCTTGCAAGCTATGTGGATAAACTTTGGTAATAAGTTTTTAATCAAAACAATTAGAATTGCTCTATTTCACAAATTTTTTAACTAAATGAGGTCTCGTTCATATGTATGGGATGACATGATATATATTATTCGATCTTGTCATCAAAATTATAGAACCATATGAAATCTTTAATATAATCAGTCAAAAGATAAAGTCAGATTTGTTCAGTTAGTTTAGCCGTATTGAATCTTACATGAGAATGTCGAAAAGATTATACGCTCCTTAAGTAATTTCTTACACAATATACTTGATTATTCTATGATCGGAATCATAAACATTTAACAATATTAGTACTGAAAGGCCCCACACGTCCATTGAAAGAAACTACGGTGGGCGCCTGAGACGCCTAAATATCACTACAAAGTCCCTCCATCCGACTTTTGTTTAGTGTGATTGATTGAATACCAGTAGTGAGAGTTTTGCTCGTTTGGGGAATTCTCCCATATAAGCATGGGGTCAGGTTTTCCTTAGAAATTTCAAAGGATGTTCGAACATCTTGCTGAACAGACATTAGCCAAGCGAGGTCATCTTTAGTTTATCATCCCCTAGTGAATATGAGTTCTCTTAGCTGTTTTTAAGAAGGTGGGGGCATTTTTCTTCTCGTTGAAAGAAAATTTTTGAAGTACCTGGGCTAGGCTAATCTCAGGAATGAGAGGGTTAATCTTAAATAGAACTTATTTGTAATTAAGAAATATTTTATAAAACTTTTTTCGATCTCAATGTAAAGGGGTGTTTTAATATAAAATAATACAATAAAATGTGATAGCTCAATTCACTTGTACTGTCATATGCACTGAAATATTCAAAATATGGTGAACCAAATGCTGAAATTAATTTTAAAAATATCCAAGAAAAATTGCAGATTTGTGAATTTAAGTTGGTATTTAAAAACAAGGTCTTTACAAAATAACTTTATTGCTCTATAAGTAATAATTAGTTGAAGTAATTATGATGACTAAATTGAATTATACATTTTTGTAATTTTAAAAGTAAATAATATAATTTATTAAAATGAGATATTATTTGGCACAAGTGGTCAATATAATCTTTTATATACGTTTGTTTTTTTAAATAAACGTGTTTAATATTCATCAAATTTCTTAAGTTATTTAATAAATGGAATTATTTACAAGAAAAGGTAAAAAATATAATTATTATAAAATAAAGCTATTTTTTTATTCAAACAGGTTATTTATATTCAAAAAATTATGTTATTAATGTATTAATTTAGAGCCCTATCATAAAAATCTACTATTACATCAAGACGTTTCATAAAATTCTATCAAGTCTAAATCAAATAAAAGAACGACAGTAATAAATTTTCGAAATGAAATTTTCTTTCTTCTTCAGGTGCATAGTTTTTAGTTACGGTTATGTGTTTCCATTTTATTTTTATTAAATGCAGAGGAATATTTAGTAATAAAATTTAATATCATTCATATACATGTGATCAGCAGCAAAAATGGCAAAATAACAATAATAAAATACCAACCCCTGGTAAAGTATTCAGGACGTATTCTTAATTCCTTCCTTTTTATTCCATTTAATTCATTTTTGTTTTTAAAATTAATATTTATTCATTTCCAATTTGGATAATAACAATAATGTAACTTTTTCTTTAGTTACAATTCGTTTTTCTTAAAAATAATTTTACCATTAGTCTCAAAATATAAATAATTTTTTTCGCTCCTTGCTCACACATAAATAAATTTTGAAGCCGATTGTGATTAAAATACTAAACAGAAAATGTACACGAAAAAAAAAGTAAAATATTTTAAATTTAAATATAATTTTTTTTTCTTAATTTAATTTATTGTTAATTTAATTTAAGAAATTTTTGATTAATTATAAACTGTGAAAAATCAATATCATCTCATTTTACTGAAATGAGATTCGTCTGAAATAAAGTAAAATTTAATTTGGAAGATTTACGAAAGTAAAACTCCTTATTCATTTATTGGAAGAATAATTAATTTTTAAATATTTTCTAAATGAGTAAAAAAAAAATTAATGTATAATATATTAATTATCTATTATGAATAAACTATAATGAGAAAAGAGAGAAAAGGGACATTGAAAAAAATAAAAAAATGATAATAATAATTGCTTAATTACATTAATAATAAAAAATAACATCTTATTAAATTTACTTTTATAATTCACACAAATTAGTAAATTTTATTTCTTACGAAAGTACTAAATAAAAACTACAATGTAAATATATCTTTTCAATTAATTTATTTCAATATTCGAGAAATTTTGAAATATATTATCCGATTTACCATGTCTCATTTTATTATATTTAAAAATGTTAATCTTATAACAAAAAAACAAACATATTGGAAATGTATGAAAATATGTAATCGCAATCTAATCAAGAAATATTGCTTCAATATAATGTAATGCAAAGTAGGGATATATTTAATTATTTTTTGATATATTGTTTAAAATAAAAAGTAGTTTCGACAAAATTTGTCGGTTCTGTAATTTAATTCTTAATTTAAAATCTTGTTATTGTTCGTTTTTAATCAATAGATGCATTAATTTGTTCGTCAAACTTCTTTTAATGATCTTTCTTTTCTTTAGAAATAAGAAAGATAAAATTTTCGTAGTTTTTTTTATTTCATATTATTAAATTTTATATGAAATATTTTACATATATCATTGATTTACGTATTTATGCAAGTAAAACGTTTTGGGCATCCATTTTTTTGGCTTCAAAAATCAGAGAGCTGAAGAGAGTTTTGAAAACTCTCAATGAAGTGGTTGTATATTCAGTTTTATTTTTCGTATCATTATAAGCAAGATATTGTTCTGAAAATAAAGTTCCAGTAAAATCTGAATAGACTATCAGTGAATAGTAAATTAAAAACAAAGGTTTGGAAAGAAAATATATAATATATTGAAAGTGTGAAAGCGTTTAAAATACATGTAACTTCAATCTAATTTTGAATGGTAATTTCAGCCAATACCGATTTTTTTTCTTCTTTTCAGATAAATAGAAAGAGAGTCATGTATACTTATGATTGTATTTAAAAGCTGTTCATTACTAAATAATATTGAAACCTTTCCAATAATTCTTATATTTTTTCAATTTTTTTGCAAGATTTTGAATTTATTTTTAATTATTAAGAAATGAAAAAAAATCCATAAATTATTGATGTAAAATTATTATATCATAAATTTATATAACATTATTTTATTGAAAGATCTTGAAAGAAATAATGGACTATAGAAATAAAATTCTTAGAGAATTAATAATTTTAAAAATTATATTTTGTGAATATTAATAACTTTATAATTACTGGGAAAACATTACTTAAAATATAAACAGTTTCTTTTAATTCAAACTTTATATTGAAAAAATTAAAAGTTTGAATAAAATTTAGAGTTTCTAAAAATTATTATATAGAAGGATTAGAATTCCATCTTAAGTGAAAAAGGAATATATTCAATTTCAGAAAAATATTTTCAGGAGAAAAAATATGGATTTGTAAAATCTAATATTAACAAAATAGAGTCACATCAATATCAAGCATATTAAACATTTGTACAGAGTATTACTTTCAGATGCAGTAAACAAATGTTCTTAAAAACTATGCTAAAATTAAAATCAGATATATTAAAATTAAAAAAATGCAACAGTAAGTTTTTATTCTTTAAAAAAATAGTTTTGATTGAATTTCTTTTGTATATCGTTTTAGTGTATATCAGTGTATATCGTTTAGTGTATATCGTTTTAGTGTATACATTATTCTGAAATATAATTTTTCATAAAAAAGCCTTTTATTGAACGTAAAATATATTATAATACAAAGAAAAAAAATTACAATAATTTTTTTCGAATTATAAATTTAGTATTAGAATTTTAATTATTTTAGTATTTCGAATCATAAATTTAGTATTAAAAAAACTTTGGAGAAATTTTATTTGCAAGAAAATAAAAATTTTATCTGATATTTGTTTTCTTTAAATATTATCTATACTTATATAAATCTCAATGTGTGTGTGTGAGTTGGCTCTCTTCAGGTCCAACCGTTTGACCTACAGTTACAAAATTTAGTACTTGTATACCTTGGAGGTCGGGAATGTGCACCTGGGGTCCCATTTTTTGAATTTTTAATTATTTATTAAAAGCTAACATTCCCGCCAAAAAATCTTTTCATTTTTCCCACCGCCAAATGAGTAAGATTTCAGTTTTTTTCCCACGCTAATGAGGCTAGGGTAATATACCACAGAGTATTATACCAATATTTACCGATAAATATACCACTCCGAGATGCTCAATTTAACTTTCGAAAATAAAGCTCTGCAAAATTTGGTAGCTAATCTATCAAATTTGGTAGTTACTTCTAACGCTTTGTCAAGCAAAGTCCCAACATGCATAGAACACACTCACAAGCTCTTGCATCTTTATTATTATTGGATATTATGGATTTTATTTTTGCCTAAGCAGTGATTCAATTACGTTTTGACATTTCATCTTAAATCACAAATATATTTATTACTTTTCTATTCTTAAATATTAATATCCAATTGTCCAACAAACATTTAGTTCTGTATAATCCTCTTTCCAAGCGTCTTGATAAATCTTAGATTTAGTAGTTGATTTGTTGTGATTAGTGAAAGTATTCTATGTATGCAAACAAAAACTTCCATGTAACGAAATGTTTAATCATGAAAAGCAATGTTATTGTTATATTTTTGCATTTTTACAGACGAGCAAATTTAAAATTTACGCCATTATTCTTAACGAATAAAATTTAACTGTGATCATGCACTAAAGTTTCTTTTAGCAAAAACAAAAGCTTGCTCAGAATTCTGCTGATAAGTTCCTTGAAGCAACTGCTGAAAATAAGCCCCGATCACTGATTTAATCTACTCCGATTTTATAGTTCCTATATTTGAGAAAATATCTTTTATTCAATGTTTATATTGTAAAAAATAAGAATGAATGTCAGCAACAAAAGATTAAATTTGACAATTCTGTTAGTATAGATTAAATCGTTTGTAATGATAATATTGAGAAACAAACCTTTCAGTAAGTCCCCATTATACGAATAGGTATAATAGGGAACTTAAAAAAATTTGTATGAGTCTGCAATTATATTCACTAAAGAAAGGTTGCATTTATTAGGGAAAAAATACTTAAAGAAACACTGAAGGAGTCAAAATAGAACTAGCACTCTTCATAGAAAAGATAATAACTAATTTTGGTTTTACAGAATCTATTTTAAAATATAAAAATTAGAAATAATAGATTGAATTACTTACAGAAATATTCAATTAATATTATCCTATACTTAAATGTTATTATATTTGACTTATAAACATAAAATATGTCCACTGAATATTAAAATCGGGAATTTTCAGGCCATAGTTTATTATTTTTTATGATATGGTCAGCAAAATTACAGCTGAAAATAATAGTTGGATTAATTTAAAGCTTAACTGCGCTTAACAGGCCGTTATTTAAACAATTTAGCGTATTATGTAATCTTTCATTTATCTAACAGAATTTTTAAATCTAAAAATTAACTTACAAAATGAAGAAAAAAAAATTAAATTTTTTCATTATGATAGAGATATGATAACCGATAATGAAATTGAAATCATTCAGAGAAAATACGTTTATATGAGTAAATTATTTACCCTTATGTAAATAGTTTTATCATCAACTAAAAGTAGTTCAGGAATGGTGAAAACTGCAAAGAATCTGACTAGAATCACTCGACATTTTAGTTCGGTAACTCTTTTTATTATTCAGTTCTTCTTTATAATATATTGTATAGCAAATAAATTTAATATGATTATGCTGCTTAATTTATAAATTCGCT
>JAPMOR010004709.1:167693-186062 GCA_026543865.1 Argiope aurantia
TTAGCATTTCTTTTTTTGAGTAATTATTTGGAGTAAAAAAATCAAGTCATGAAATTTGCAGAATACGTGGCCTTTCACATTTTTTTTCTTCCAGTTTCCAATTTCAAGGAGATAAAAGAACTCCCAGCACGAGCAACATAAATCATTCCATAATTTAAAATCTCTCATTTCTTTTCATGAGTGGACGATTCTTAATTTTAAGAGAGGGAGGCAGACAAACCTTTATCAGACTGGAAAACAATGAACAAAATTAAGCAAAAATACCACTCTAATTTTGTTATTTCCGGAAACAGCAGTTCAGAAGCAGCAAACAAAGTTTAGTTGGAGAGAAATAAATTTAATTACTTTCTGAAAACGAAATTACACAACAGCTCTCTGCAGAAAACTCATTAATAACTCTCAGATGAGAAGGAAGAAGAAGAATTTAAAAAAATGAATAACATAAGCTTTTTCCTAAACAAGCAAATGGCATACATTCGCTCGATTTCCGCTTGTGAATTTTAAACAAAATCGAAGAGTTTTAATTTCCGTGCTTTTCTTTTCTGTATCTCAATTTACAGCTAGTGCCTTCTTTTCTTTTTGGATAGAGATAATTAGTTATACGCACCACCCAGCACTTTCGACATATGCCGATAGGAGGGGCTCACGGGAGAAAAAAACAGAAAGGACTGAAACTGAAATTACAAAGGGCTTTGGAAGGATTAAGGTTTAATTTATAGAAAGGAAATGAACTTTCCGGAATTATATTCATTGTTTTTTTAATTTGGAAGATTTGAAGGAATTAATAAATTTTAATGAATTTTCTGTTGAATGAAGACTGACTGCTACATTAATTTTGCAAATATTTGACTTTCATTACTTCGATTTCTGTTATAAATGATTTCGGAATACGTCGAATGCTCAGAAAATTAACTTAGCATTTTCTTGATAAAAATAATTTTATTGTAAAAATTGAAAGATAAACTTTATTAAATTCATCATGTTTAAAGCGAAATAGTCTGGTAACATTTACTTCTAAAAATATTATTAAGGATTATGGCTGGCCAATTCGCGAACTGGCCAAGAGATTTGGCCAAAGTCCGAAATACTTGCAATTAATATTGTATTTTCTACTTTGGCTGGCCATTTCGCGAAGTGGCCGGGAATCCTTGGCCAAAGCCCAATGTGATAATCTATACTTATAAATAAAGTGCAATGTATGTTTGTGTGTGTTTGCGCGGGCGCACTCGTGTGTGTGTGTTGGCACTCTACAGTCCAAACCGTTTGGCATACAGTTATCAAATTTAGCATATATATACCTTGGAGGTCGGAAATGTGCACCGTGGAGAGATTTTTTAAAATTTTCAATTAGAATTTTAATTAAAAACTAAGCGTAATTTCGGCGTTTTGTCGCTATAACCAGAAAATTATACAGCACAAAATCGATTTTTGCATCAAATTAAAGCTCAAAAAATTATCTTTCAAATGATACCAATGTGTTAATTTATAAATTATGCTTAGATTTTTAATGAATTTTTCAAGAAATATTTTAACCATATTTTTCAATAATATATTTAGCTCAAAATAAAAATAAAATTTAATCTGCACGAGCACGTCAAATTTAAAAAAAAAGCTTTTATCAACGTGTTGCCATCACATTGATAGAAGTTTAAATTAAAAAATAAATCTACTATTATTGCAAATTTAATAAATAAAATTGTAATTTTTGGCAGATGTCTGTATAAAATGAAAAAATAAATAAAAATGAAACAAGATATTTTCTGAAAAACAAAAGGAGGAAAAGTTTTCTATGAGCTTTGACAATACCTATATAATTAATTCAATAAAACAATTAATTTAAAGCAAAAAAAATATATTATACTTATAATCATTCTAATCAACGATCGTTAGCGAATTTTGGGCATACATTTGCTAACAAAATGGTCTAAAGGAACTGAATAATTATATTTAATATAACTTAGTCAATAAATTTTCCGATGAATCAAGAAATTTAAATTTTTGCATAGGTTATCCGCTCTTTGAATCATATTTAACAAAATATTCTTGAGTCACTAATATTTTAAATAAAAATTGTTGAACTCAAACCAACTATATCAATCAATAAACTGACTGGTTTATGAAATTTCAATATCACTGTCCTATAAAATTGGCGATTTTAAATTACTTCACCGACTGTCTCAATGAAGATAGGTTTATCTTCCGCCAGTGATTATGAAAATGTTGATTTTTCTAAAATTGATGTATAAAAACTTCATAAATTGGTCAGATTCATCTCAGAAGATATGGACGTTTATTTATTTAAAAGTTGAATTGTCAAGAGTATTTCGCAGAATATGATTCCTTGGGACCAAAGAACTGTGTAAAATTTAAAATTCGTAATTTTTTCATAATTTCATTTATCAACTGAAATAAAATATTTTTATTTGCATCATTGAAATCTTTTGAAAGTAAAAAATTAATTTTACAATGAATCAGAGAAATTTTTGTTGAATAATTCTTTAAGATATTATATAAATTATTCTGCAGTGCACGTATAATTTCACTGCCAAACGACTCTTATTTCAATTTTCATATTTAAAAAAAGACATGGTTAGCTTCAATATAAAAAGCTTTTATATTGATTGCAGTTTAACATTTCCACTTTAATTTAAAATTAAAATTTTATGGATACTGACAGAACATTAGAGAAAGTAGTACAATGAACAGAACTGTTTAAGGCCTACATAAAAGTATGACTGAATCATATAACTACCAAAATATGAAGAGCAAAAATATTTTGCAGAAAACGCTACTAAGTGAACAAGTTACATTAATTGAAAATTTTAGCGATCATTAATACTGGAGAACCAGCTGGTAGGCAAAGGCGGTTAGTGGTAAATAAATATAATGGCATTTATGTATGAAATATAAATAAGGTCATGTTGTAGGTGAAATTCGACAGATGGCGCCAACAAAGAAATGTCTTTAAATGATATTAATAACAAAACTATGTTTCTTTCATATTTTCTTTAATTAACCCTTATATTTGCTATTTGTCTTTGCAAAAAATTTCATATTTTTAAAGCGATATTTCGGGAGACAATGTGATCTGGGATCTTTAACATTAGGTCCATGGAGCAGAAAAAGACTAAGGATCACCCTTAAAGGTAATTGAAAGCTGAATACTCAATTTACCTTTATATTCATACTCGATACGCATCACCTTTGCTCAAGATATAATTCGTTCATTTTGATGGGCGCATATCTAATCTTCACGCTATCACGTTGTTATAGCATATAAGTTCACTGAATAATTTCTATTATGGCTTTAATATGAGAACACGAAATCATATTTTTATATATTACAAGCTTATTTTTAACTCATAGCTGTCACTTATATTTAAACTCTTTTCTGAAACAATTGTACAAAAAAAAAAAAACAGTAAACAGAAGTACACATTTTTAAATACTTCATTTTTAACTGTGTGTAAAACAATCTGCTCTGGATTCCTTTTTTCCTACTTTGGCCGATCGTCCCAAGCCACTTCGCGAATTGGCCAGCCAAAGCCCGAAATCTAGAAAAGATCGGACACTGGAGGGTAAGTTTACACCAGCGTTGGCCAGTTCGCGAATTGACCGATTTCGGGCTTTGGCCATAACATATATAAAGCACATATTCATATTATTTTTTTTTCATTTGATGATGTCGTGTCCGCGTTACCACGGCAAAGAGGTGCAGTAGCTTCGGAAGGTAAAGACCCCTGAGCACCCGAGGCAGAAGTCTGACTTCTAGCTCACATGAAGAGAGCACGCACACACTCGCTTGCATAACCCCTTTTTGCAAGGAGGGGGGACACGTTCAACCACCTCACAGATAGAACACACAGATGAAGAACATCCATGCCCGAACCGGGATTCGAACCCGGGCCACCCAGATCACGGGGAAGATGCGCTACCCCTATGCAAGGTCACCGGCTTTTATTTTATTTTTATTTATTTTCATTTCAAAGATCATATAGAGCTATATCTCTGATGTGTAAATTCATAAAACATCTACATGTATTTAATTAAATTAAAATCGCGCGTTTAGTTTTATTTATATTACATTTTAGTTCATTTCGATGAAATAATTGAAAAATATAACAATATAATTAGTTAGTAGATTTGGGATAAGCATATCTTTGAGAGGAACAGCCGCATGTGTAGCAAAAACCATTAAATTTAGTAAAAAAGAAATAAAACATCTTCTCAGAAGAAGTGCTTTTATTTAAATTGAATGATTCCATTAAATTATAATATAATATTGATAAATTGCTGTCCAACAGGCTGATAGTGCAATCGAAATACAGACGAAGATTCTATGTCAATAAATGTCTGCAACGTCCCAGCAACACACATATTAAATTATGAGCAAAACATTCTTACATATGCCTGTTTAATGACTAGAATATTTTCTGCATTTATTAAAAATAAAATGGATTACGTATCCTGATCTACCGAATCTCCGTAAAGGGGCATTACTCTAGAAACCTAAATTAAATTTCTTACATAATATGCCTTATATAAGTACTCTTTGTAACTTAGATTCATGTAAGAAATGACAAGAAAGCAATAGTTTATTATTTAAATCTAAAAGATACATGTGCTGAAATCTCAGAAGAATAAATTTTTTATTGCACCTCCATCCTTGTTTGATTCAGCATATTAAAAAATATTGTATTTTAAGCTCTTTTTTCTGAACTCTCTACAAAATAAATATAATTAAATCATAGTAAAATAAAAGTTAAGCACTCAGTTATTTGACAATCCCGTTCTAAAAGTATTAAAATAATTTATTGTCATCATAATAACTTAAGTATAAAAAAATCTAAAAATTTTAGCACATGGAAAAGTGAATTCCGCATTTTCAAACATGAAAGAAGTTAAATAATTAAAAGTTTAAAAAATCTGAATGATATTAAGAGCTAAAACTCACTAATAAATTTGAAGTATCAACTATCGTAATTTAGTTGAGTTATAAAAAGTCTTTAGAAGACGTGTGACTCAGGCAATCAAAGATAATTTTATCTTATATTTTAAAATATTCAAATAAACTTCAAAATCACAATCGAGATGTTTCTACTCATTGCAGTTGTAATTGAAACACAATAATTTTCATTATAAATAATTCAATGATAATTAATAATAAATTCAATGCAATAAATGAAAGTATCACAACAAATCATCATCCTCTCCAATTAAATGCGATATTTCTTTCGTAAATAAGTTTGAAGATCCAAATCCTTCACAAGAATTTCCAGTAATATACTTCCAAAAGATTTAATTATGTTTATAAATATAAATTAATATTTTAATTTTTGGAAAACTCAAAAATTTATATAATGCAATTAATAAATTCTTGGAATGATGTATAAATTATCTTGTCATATCTAATGTATGATTTTACAAAAATTAAAATTATAAATACAGTATTTAATCTAAGAAAAATATTTGGATTTAATTCAATCGACGAGTGAAGGGAAGCAAAAATTAATTTAATTAAACAGAGAAAGAATACCAAGTTTTAATAAAAGAATGCCAACAAGAGTGACACAAAAGTTTATATGAATATCAAAGAAATATGAATTTTTGTCATTGCTCCTTTCGAATAAAAGGAGAAAGGAAAATGATTACGTCAGCAATCTTTCAAAACTTCAGAAATTGAAACTTTTTGAAAGCTGTGCATTTTCTTCTTTTATAAAACATAAAAATTGTATTTTGCAAATAAAAGACACAAATTTTTAAATTAAAAAAGTAATTGAAGCTATTTTTCATAATTTTATAATGCTACATGTTATCAGTTTTGTAATTTTATTATAATAGTAAATTAGTACTTGTGCTATGTTAAATTTTTAAGTGATTATCAAACAGTAGTTTATTGATAGATTATTATCTATAAATTAAATAGAGTAAGATAATTATTCGAATTAATAAAATAAGCCTTATATTCTATTAGATTTTCTATACTTTTCATATTAAAATTTATTTTCTTTCGGTGTACAGTTTTCTTAGCTTAGTCCATGAAATTTAAGCTCTCGGTAATGTTTTTTTTTCGTGCAATTTGTATACACATCTAACTTAAGTATTTTTTTCATTAAATATTCTCTCTAAAATATTTTAAATAGTTGAATGCATTATGGAAAATATATTAGCATTATAGCATTATGGAACATTTAATTTATGTTTTCCGCCACAAATGTTTAATTTTTAAAATCTAGTATTTTTACAAATAATAACCAATGGTATGGTTTTTATATTATTCCAAAGAACAACTGTTTAAAAACACATTGGAAAAGCAACAATGAAAAGTAAATTACTATAGAATTTCTTTGCGTGATTTAAAGCTTTTAAATTTGTCATTTATTGAAAGTACCATTATGCATTTTATGGTTAAATGGATGATGCATTTGCTGAATACCAAAACTTCAAATTGATAGCAATTAATTGAAGTCAAGTAGATTTTCATTGTGATTCTATTATAATAGGGTTGTCTGCTTGAATAAATTTCACAATTTTTCACTTCTTTGCACACTATTAACTTTTGATTAGTTTTCTTTTACTTATTTTTTATTGTGTTATTAAGTTTCTGGTCTTTCTGATTCTTTCAATTTTCTAAATTGGCTTTATTATGTTGAAAAATATATATGTTATCAAACGCTTTTTTGCATCTTCAAATCCAATTTCCAGAATTTTCAAAAGATTTATTAAAGGGAATGGATTTTTATCATTCCATGAATTACAATCTAAGATATAAACTGTGATAAAAGTAGTTTATGTATTTTTCAAACTGATTTAGAGCGCACTTTATTAAAAGGTTAAATGAAAAAATTAGAGCATAATATTAAAGCTATGCCAGGGTAGAATGCCTAAATCTTATTTTTTAGGTTAATCTCTTTTTGAAGATTATAACGTTTACATTAGATGCAATTAAAGAAGCGAAGTAGTTTTGAACATAAGTATTTGATGTAAGTATTGGATTAAAAAAATAGACTTAAGTAATAAAGGTGTATATATCGATTAACGTTAACGCAAAATATATGTGTGTATATATGTTTATCTGTCGGAACCTTTTAGACATATTGTTTCATCTATATATTGGCGCAAATAAAGTTCGAAGAATAGAAACGTGTATATTGAATAGAAAATTAGCTCATTTTTCTTAAAATTTGCTTAATAACAATTGAATGAGATTTTAATAATGTTAATTTAGTTATCCTGTTGTATTTCTTTGAGTTTAAATAAATTTTAAAAATAATATTTAGCATAATATTTAAGATTACTTTCAATGTTGCATTGATGTTCAAGCCATTTTTATTGTCTCATTAGATATTTAATATAATTTATTTCTAAGAAAGCATTATTTTAGACGAAGAATTGCCTTTTTAATATCACTGTAATGCCATTGAGATCGATGCACTTAGAAATGTGAATGAGTCAGTACTTATAATAAAAACATGGCTTTAAAATAGTGCGGCTTTATTGTCAGTGCTTAAAATATTAACGCATGGTGATTAAAGCCTTAATGGTGCTTAAAAATATTTTAGCGAAAGAATTATGAGCATCAAAAAATGCATAAGAGATTTAATTAAAATTATAAAAAAGTTAATAACTATTTCAAAACATAAGTCATTATTAAAAATTGTCATTGCAGCAAAAAAATGACAGTTTGAATAATTTAGTTACGAATTATTTTAAATTGCTTGCAATATCTTTGCTTAACTTTTTTTGATTTCTCAATTTTGCCTACATCTCTCTTTATATCTATAGTTATTTATTCTAAAAGTAAAGATAAATGTGCAGGAATATGTGTGGGTCGACGCTTTATAGACCAGTCTGTTTAATTTAGAGCTGCAGAAATTGGCATAGACATACTTTGAACTGTAAAAATGTATACATCGCAGCTGTTTTTTAATTTAAATATTAACAAATTAAAATTAATTGAAATTAGAAAATTTTTCTGCGATATTTTCCGATGATAATATTACATAAAAATAATCTTCACATCATCTTAAAATTTAAAAATCGTCAAGTCATTGATATTAATATTTTTATTTATTTTCTTCTCTCAATACATTTTAAAAAGTTTTTCAGTTTATCATACAACTATATATTCAATTGCTCGATCAAAACAGAACAATTTACATTGTTACTATTGATGTTTTATCCTCGATTGTTTTTTTCATAGTTCATGATTAGCATATGAAGATATACCTTGTGTTTTCATGTTACATAGTTTCAATATAAGGTATGATTTTAATAAACTTTTTGAAATTATGACATACTAACATTTAAGGTGTAGTTTTAGAATGAAGTGATGGTGAAATATTTTTTTTAAACTTTTCCCAATTTTAAGTACTAATACTCTTTCCAATGTTACAATTGAGCGAATAAATATAGAGACAAATAATTAAGGAAAGGTACAGAACTGTGTAAAATTAATTATCCAAATTTTCATATACATCTGGGATATTGGATCGAAAAAATTACATACTAAATTTAAATCCTAGGGTTGTTTTTATTTCAATTATGTTTAGCAAATCACAGACAGAAAACACTTCCTAATATAGCGTTTCGACTAACTGAAGGTGGTCTGAAACATAGCGATTATTTAAAATTTTGACATTGATTCATAGTCTTTGCATATTTCATTTACTAGAATACAAAACAGGTAAGGTTCTCATAACATAATTGTTTTGTAACATATCTTCTCGTAATGTAACATGTTTGTTTAATGGCATTTGAAATGAATTTATCTTAGGTTGAGAAGTTATTAAACTTTCTACATATGCAAAGGTAATTAAATAGCTTTCTATCTTAAAACATAAACATTTCATTAAAAAATGATTGATACATTTGTATATACACTGGTGTGCAAAACTTAAGCAACAGGTATGTTTTTTGCCACAATTTTACGAGATATCATCTGAGAGATATGAAATTCAGAAGTGAGATACAGCATTTTGTTCTGAAAGAATGACGAAAGCATAGTTGCGCAGAAATGAATACAATGCATACAATATGGAATGAAACAAAAAAAAGGCTTTATTGAACTCATAGTATCGTTACACATGATTGTCTGTCCAAGAGGAAGAACAGCAAGCAGATGTTCCTTAGTATGGGATATGCCCTCCCCTTACTGCGATGGTTGCTTCGCACCGTCTCCCCATACTCAGCACCAGATTGTCCAACAGTTCTTGATGTAAGAGTGTCCATTCCTCAATCAGCATCTGTTTAAGTTGTCGGGTGTTCCCAGGAGGATGTAATCGTGCCGCAAGGCGTCTCCCCAAAGCATCCCACACATGTTCTATCGGATTTAAATCAGGGGAGCACGCCGGCCAATCCATTCGAGTGATATCTTCACTTTCCAGGAGCTCCTTAACAGCATGAGTTCTGTGTGGCCGTGCATTGTCATCCATAAAAGCGCAGTCTGATCCAATGGCACCTCGGAACAGACGCACATGGGGAAGGATCACCTCCTGACAATAGCGATCTCCAGTTACAGAATCTCTGTCGAAAACGTGGAGCTCAGTCCGCCCGTTCATCATAATGCCTCCCCAGACGACAACTTCAGGACCACCGAAAAGGTCTCTTTCCGTGATTTTACTGGAATGAAACCTTGTCCCGACCTCTCTCCAAATCAACTGGCGTTGGGAATCGCTTGTGGCACTAAAATGACTCTCATCTGTAAAGAGGACACGACTCCATTGATGAGATGTCCAGTTCTTGTGCTCCCTGCACCACTCTAAATGGTGCCGCCGGTGGGAAACTGTCAAAGGAATGCAGCGTTCAGGACGGCGGGCGAATAGGCCACCTTTGTAAAGGCGTCTGGACAGAGTAAAACGCGACACTTGTCGCCCCGTTGCTGCACACAGTTGCTGAGCAATGGCGCTTGCTGACTGGTTTCGGGTTCTTTTCGCCTGCAGGACGATATATCGGTCATCCACTGCAGTTGTTTTCCTGGGGCGGCCACCATCAACCTTTATCACAGCTCTACCTGTGGTTTGGAAGGCTTTCCAAGCGCGCGAAACGACACTTTTGTTGATTCCGAACTCTTCAGCTACACTGGTCACACTACGCCCCCTCCTCCAGCTTTCCCCTCATTCTTCCACGTGTGAAATCGTCCAGGTGATTTCTACTAGCCATATTTCACGAATTAACTCACGTGCACTTGCAGCGAATGTCTTTAATTGCGTCTCCGTCCTTCCTTTATTGTAGTGTTGAGCTGCGCGGGCCTTCCGCACGTGTTTTGCGTACGCTCACGTCGCCTGTGACGTTTTGTTCCTGATATTTGCATACGCATGACCTTTCTCTTGAATTACGTGTTCATTGTACTGATCGCAAGAACTCCTTTTCTGCAATTTCATGGCTATCTGCTTAAAATTTACATTGTTGCTTAAGTTTTGCACACCAGTGTAATTTAATATTCATTTCAAATTGAATAACATTCATATACATTTTTTTAAATCTTTAATATTTTTCTAACTAAAAACATAAACATTTCATTAAAATGTTCGATGCATTTGCATATAACTTAATATTCATTCAACATAGAATAACATTCATAAACATTTTAAAAAGTTTTCGTTTTAAGAGAATTGTAACTCGTTATATAAAGAATCTTGCAGTAAACATATACAAATCTTTAATTTAAAATGATAAGAATGGATTCCAAGCATGAATGATGTAAAACTTTAATTTTACTTAAAACCTGTAATAATTTCTTAAATATTTCTGTTTTTTAGATTATGATTATCCTGAATAGCTATTAATACCATTTTTTTTTCAGCAATCTCATGATAGAAAATTTAGGATTTTTATACCCATTCGTCTGTTATTCGTTAGTAAAAAATTATTTTGATTTCATCTTCAAGAAAAAAAGCAAGAGTTTTGAATAGATGATTTGGATGTTGAAGAATTCACGTAGAATTTAATGAGAGTCTGTAGAAACTTTTACATGCGAAGTCCAACTTCTGTTTCAAGTTTTTTTTTTTTCATTTTAGTGCTTTATTTTTATAATATTTGTTAATCCATTAGGTAAAAAAATGAGTATAAAAGAATATTTTAGTGCATGAATATCCCTAGTTATTCTGTTAACTTTTTCTTACTTTTCTTTCTTTAATAAAAAAAGAAAACTGAAAAGAACGACGTTATTATAATTATTTTTTTGGAACAATTGCAGTTCCATCGTTCTTCTTTCCTTTTCTATAAAGGAAAAATAGGAAACTACTTAGATTTTCGAAAATAAAAAGGTTTAGATGGAAATAAATACGAAGGCAGAGCGTATTTAATTTTATTTCGTAAATTTTGAATCTTATATATGGTAAGCTTATTTCTTTTCAAGAAAACATAACTTCACGTTATCTATAGCCCTACGACATAGTTTGAGATTTTAATTATGATTATTTATATTACCCTTGCTTTACAAAATCGATTGACTTTATCAAAGAAATAATTTGATGAATATACTAATGCTTTATTGAAATGATTTCCTGATTGCTTATTATAAATGCAGGCTTAATGAATCCAGAACGTTGTGGCATATACATTATAATAAGGAAATGAGAAATGTATTTTTATTATTATTTTCATTCAGAGTATCCACGTTATTAGGATTGAATGTTCGAAAAATATATATTTCACTTTAATTCTCTTATCTCTACCTTAAGTCTTATATATTTTCATTCATTAGATACCATCAAATTCTATTAGTTTCCATTTATACGATTATGTGTTTGGCGTGCATATGATAATGTGCTAAACTGATAATAAAAAATCCTTCTGTTGGCGTTTTCATCTAATAAAATATTTCAAAGTACTATTCTTTAGGATAAATTTGCATATTTTTGATATTTCCCTTTTCATTCAAATTAGCTTGAATTTCGAACTTATTATTTTTTTTAAAAAAATGTTAATTCTTATCACATTCTGAATTTCAAACTTAATGAAATTGTCTGTTACTAATCTTTCAGAATGTAACGATATTATCTCTTTATAGTTGTAATCATTTAACGTTGAATTTCAATAATATTCAGTTCCGACTTATTTTATAACTTTCAGGAAACAGCTAAACTTTCAGTCGTACGGGATACTGATAAACCCCAAGAAAAGAATTCGATTTTTCTCTTCTATCCTTTCTTAATATAATTGGTTCTTCTACACCTCCCTGAATGACCAAAAGAACAAACCGAATTTAAAATTTAATTCTAATAATACTATCACTTTAAATCTTTGAATATGGTAAAAACTATTTTCGCACTAAATAATATAACTTGGAGAATACAAGAAAAATTTTGACGACAGTTAATCATTTTAAGATTTTAGTAAGATAATTTTGTATTAAATTTTTAAATAAGAAAAATGCATGACGAATTGAATTATGGATTAAATCTTCATGCATGTATTATTAATTTGTTAAAGTCAGAAGGTTAACTTTGGAAAGAAAAATTTTCATTAAAAATTTATTATTCTTTCCCCATGGATTAGAGAACTGTTTCCTCTGACATTTTGCTGATTATCTTTTTCGATATCTCATTAGATTTACATATTTATCACGAGCAGCAAGATAACCATCGAAATTAATATAAAGAAAATTTCTAACAGCTTTATGTCATAAATTATCAGACGTTACGAAAAAGTAATTCTATTCTTAAAGATATTATTTTAAAAATCAATTTTCGTATTTAAATTCATAAATCGATAGGAGGAAATATTACGAAAGCTTGCTGATTATATGTGTTAATGTTATGTATCGTAAGTTAACAAATATTGGCTGTACAAGTATTTCACTTCACATCAAAAATAAACAAATCGTAGAAAAATCCATTATTTAAGAATTCATAATTTCTTTCAGTGGTTGTATGAAATATTACAACACTATTTTTTTTCTCTAATCCTACTCTCTCATCATGCCATTGTAACGATAAACGGAATAAAATGACATATAATCTTATTAAATGTTCATCAAAATTTTCATCCTTACAAAATACTATGATAGCGAAGGCATTAAAATGCATAAACGAACGATATAAAATAAGATTTAATATTTTCCATTTCCAGAAATCTCCAAAAAGATTATGTATCCTTTTGTAGGTGTTAATACACGTAAGTGAATATAGTAAGTAGGTGTTATATAGGTGTCTTAAGACAGCATTGTTTAAATAGAACATATGAATGAAAAGATTCATAATAATTTATAATATTCCTACGGTAAAAAATAATACTGGCTGTATATGATTCCAATCATTTTTAATATAGAGTATTAGTAAAATAATCCTCCAGAAAATAAATCGAGAAAGTTCCATTTGAAAGATGTGACAAAAAAAAAACCTTTAAAAAAGTATTGACATGTGATTAATATTAGAAATGTGCATATTTTTAGCTTAGAAAACATGTCAAGTTTTGAGTCAAAATTATTTGAGTGAAGTTCCGTTATATTATGCAAATAAAATTGCAGCAGGAACCCATCGGTTGTTATACATTTATTGTGAACATACTCGAATCGAATACAACTGCAGATATTGTGTCAAGACTAAAAGCGATGTTAAATAGGGATAAAATATTTATATGGTGGGTTAACAGAAGGGTGTAGATTATAACGAATAGAAACCATCAATAGTGAAAGATACAATAAATATTTAATTCTATATAAAAAAAAAAGGAGAAACGTCTAGAATATAGGGAGAGGCATGATGAGTCTCTTTTTCTACAAGGCAATGTTTGCTTACATGTTTTAAGAGTAGTGAAACATATTTCAAAATCACTTCATTAGTATTCTTTGCTCATTCCACAATATTCACCAAATGTAGCTCCTTCAGGATCGTTTTTTGTTTATCTTCAGACAGAGTATCCTTTCTGGAGAGGATGCAGGGAACAAAAGTTGGTGTGATAGCCAGATTGCATTTCAGCAAGAAGGTATTTTTCTTCCCAGAATTCGTTTGTTGGTCGAAAGTTGGACAAAAATGCTATAGCTTCTGAAGATGTGACCTTTAATTTTTATTACAAAGAATCGTTTTTTCTAACTTAAGAAAAGAAGGATTAGCATTAATACATCCAATAATGAAACAATCTGCTTTAACAAGGCGTCTATCAGATGTTGCACATTGTTATAAAACTGATTCAGTATCATTAACTTGGTCAGAAAAAAATTACATATACATAAGAGATGAATCATAATTAGTTCTTTTAGTTATTTCGTGCAAGAATATAATTTTCTCGCAAATTAGAAAATAATTTGACTTCAAATAAAAAAAAAAAGATAGGAAAAAAAAAAGAAGAAGATAGGAAATGTAGAGCTTACTTTGAGGAGTCAAGAAATAAATTCTGAAAGCCGCATCTTAGTGATCAATTGTACAGAAAATAGTAGTTTTTAATGAAAATAAATTTACTTCTGAAGAATTATGTGTAAGTATTTGATAAATTCGGCATTAAAGAAGCGCCAATTAGTAAAAAATACTTCTTGCAATTGCAGTTAATGCTTAAACCTTCAGACAATATCGGGCAAAAAAGGATCTAATACCAGTCATTTAAAAAAATGGAAATCACAAAAGTGATAGTATAGATTATCCTCCTCAGAAAATCTGTACTAAAGATTATTTTAAATATTGGATTATAAAAATGTTAAACTATATTAATTTTTATTTTGTTTAGTGAAGAAAGAATAGTTATACACGTTAGTGTATATTTTTTGATTATTAAATTAATTTCAAATGATTCCAAAAAAAAATTATGAATATTTTGATAAGGTTTCAAGGCAAAAATGATGTTATTATATCAAACATATGAGAATAAAACAGCTTTTACCTTTTTTTAATACACTGGAATCATAGCTTTAAAAATCATTGTATTAAAAAAAGTCGATTTCGGAGTAATTATAAAATCGTTTAAAAGTATGAATATACAGTAGTTAACAAAATATTATTTTGTAATTTTTTAATTTTTTTTTCCTGTCTGAATTCCTTTTTTCATAATAATTTGTAATAACAATAATTAAAAACATTTGAAATTTTTATAGAAATAACTATCTAAAGTTTTTGTAATATTTTAGAATTTAGCTTTATCATATTCCAAAATTCATTAGATGCTTCCAGGTTGTTAATGTGCTAAAAATAGAATCGATACACATAAACGATAAGCTTTAGATTTAATCTAAAATTTATTGTTTTTTACTCATACATATAATTTTTACATATAACCATTTCTTACACAGTCATATTTTTAACATCATGTTATTAATCAAGTGCGTTTTTCAACTTTTTTATGGAAGCGTTTTTGGTAGCAAACATTAGAATTGTTCTATTCTTTCGTTTCCTTTGCGACAATAAAAAGTTATTTTTCTATGATTTAAAAGAGAAGAGAAAAATTACTAATTCGTAGTTTTAAGAATTCGCATAGATCATAACGAAAGTTTCAAAAAAACTTTAAATACAGGCCATGCGTTTGATTTCCAGACTTTTTTTTAAGAGTTTAAAGAGTATTTCTAATATTGGACAACATATTTTGATGAAAAATGTGTCTAAAATTGATATTTTTAGGACAATTTTAATAATTTTGGTGAAATATAAGTAAAATTTAATTAATCAAAGTTCTTTTCATTAAGTTTTGGAATGAGAATAATTTCATTTTTGCTTTTTCCTTTTCTAAAATGAAATAAAAAAATTCAAATGCTCTTAAAATAATTTCAAATTTAAATGAATTTGCATGCGTAGAGCATTTCTAAGGAACATTCTGCTAATTATTAAAAATGCAACATTTGAATTATAGATAATGATTATTATTAGTTTCAAAATGAATTTAGAAATTAAAAATGATTTGGGTAACATGTGTGTAACATCTAATTGTTAAATGTATTCCAAATTGCTTTAGATAAATTAAAATTAGCATTTTGATAAAACTTTGGAAATAAAATATGTATATATATACAGGGTGTTGCTGAATTCGACCGTCAAATTCAGAAGGGTGATAGGGGGCATTAATACGATAAAGAATCACCATAAAACATGGGGTCCGAAACGACGTTTAAGGGGTAAAAATCGCAAAAATATAAGGAGTCGGAGAACTTTTGGAAACTGTAAAAAATTAATAAAAAAATAACAAAAGACATTTCAACTATGAATTTTTTTAAGTCAAAGCAGATTCTTAAAGGCTATTTTTCCATGTAAGTAACATGCTGTTTTGATGAACTAGGGGGTCATAAAATATTGAAAATGAAAAAAGTAGTTTAGAACCCTTATCTGCAAAAATATTAATACTTTAAGAAAAATAAAAGCTTGAAAAATATAAGGAATTTCATACTCTTTAATTTGATATAAATCTGCAGTGTGAAAACTGAGGAAGTTTTAAGATATTCAAGAAAAACTAAAATGTTTGCTAGGAAACATCGCTGCAACATCGGTACCGATGTTTAAAGAGGGTGTTGCCAAATTAGAAAGGTAATTTTAGAGAAGTTATAGTAGGCATTAAGGAGATGAAAAATTATCATAAAACATAGGGTCGCAGGAGATATTTATTCTGCGAAAATCGCAAAAACAGAAATCGAGGAGACAATTAGCCTGGCGAAGAGAATGGTCCTAAGAATACAAGGATTTGGAATAAAGTAGTCGAGAAGAAGAAGCTTTTCTCGTATCTAAATTGTCGATGCGTTCGAGGAATATAAAAGCAGATAGCATTGCATAATTGATGTTTCGAGGAATATAGAAGCAGCTAGCATTGCATAATTGATGTTTCGAGGAATATAAAAGCAGCTTGTATTCAATAAAGAGCAGTGCAGAATTCATAGTCGATAAGTTTCATTTGCAAACAACAGGTCAGATTTCACGAATGACGAATATGCGGATATGCATTTAATTTAAGACTGAGGAGATGGTAATGGACGGCTAGCACAAAAAATATACCAATAGCAATATCCAAGTAGGCGTTGTCTATACCACAGCAAATTTGCAAATATTAATAGATGGTTGCGGGATACAGGATCCTTCAAAATGATGAGGCCAAATGCAGGGCCCGAACGCCTGAATGGTGCAAAGTACCTTGTTTTCTTGAAGCACGTCCTTCCGTATTTACTGCAGGAAATACCGGCCAGAAATACGCCAGATCATGTGGCTAATGCATGATGGTGCAAACGCGCATTTTTTGAATTATGTGCGTAACTATCTAGATGATACATATCCTGGGACATGGATTGGACGTGACTGACCTGTTTATTGGCCTTCACGTTCCCCGGACCACAATCCCTTGGATTTCTTCTTCTGGGTGCATGTCAAATCTCTTGTTTTTCAGACACCTTTGAATACATCGAAAGATCTCGTAGCACGGATCGTCGTCGCTGTTGGAGAAATCGCAAGCACACCTGATATGTTTGAGCGCGTCCGGTGGTCCTTTAAACGTCGGTGTCGGTTGTGTAATGACCTTCACGGCCGCAACATTGAGAAATTTTTATAAAAGTTTCTCATTGTCTCCTTTCTTATATTAAAATGTCTATGCTGTAAATGTGAGCTGTATCTGTATTCCAACAAATAAATTTTCACTGTCGTTTGAGACTTAATATTTCTTTGAAAATTCTTATCGCCTTGATGACTACTATTACTCCTTAGAATTTTTCGATAGAATTTTGTAATTCCTACTGTAAACATTGGTGCCGATGTTGCAGCGATGTTTCCCGGCAAACAGTTTAGTTTTTCTTGAATATCTTAAAACCTCCTCAGTTTTCACACTACAGACTTATATCAAATTAAAGAGTATAAAATTCCTTATATTTTCAAGCTTTCATTTTTCTTAAACCTTTAATATTTTTGCAGATAAGGGTTCTAAACTACTTTTTCGTTTTCAATAATTTACGACACCCTGGTTCATCAAATCAGCATATTACTTACATGAAAAATTGCCTTTAAGAATGGGCTTTCACTTAAAAAGAATTCATAGTTGAAACACCATTTGTTATTTTTTTATTAATTTTTTACAGTTCCCAATAGTTCTCCGACTCTCTATATTTTTGCTATTTTCATCCTCTAAACGACGTTTGGGACAAAATGTTGTATGGTGATTCTTTATTCTTTTGATGTCTACTATCACCCCTCTGAATTTTTCGGTCGAATTCGGCAATACCCGGTATATATATATATATGTATGTATGTAGAATGGAAGCCTAGCTAACATCTGAGTTCCAAGGCGAATGAAATAGTCAAGTTGTACATTTCATAATTTAATGGAAAACAAACAAACATAAAGACGGCACGACATAAAATTAAGAAGGAAAGAAGTAAAGAGTTAGAAGGGCAGCTGCTGCCCATTTACATCAAGTTAGTTAACATCGCAGAAATTCAGACATTCAGTTACGTCACACACAAACACTAAGTC
>JAPMOR010004709.1:186162-198378 GCA_026543865.1 Argiope aurantia
TATATATATATATATATATATATATAAAATTTTGGTAAATGTGAATTATCAGTAATTATTAGTACTACACAAACCGGTTAACATTAATAAGGACAGGTTAGTATTAATAATAATATATTTCTCACTTTGATCGCTATATATATGTATATATATTCGCGACACGTCCGCAAACAATTGAGCATCCGATACTAAAATTTCAATCATTCTCAAAAATTTTTCAAACACATATTACTACTTGAAATTCTAATTTGTTCACAAATTGCTTGTAAACTTTTCTTTTCCACGTAATACGTCTTAATATACATACTGTTCAAGATATGCAAGTATTATATCTTTATTCTACACACATTTTTGCTAGCACAAATATTCCTATAAAAAAATCGACAACAAAATATATGCTTATCTTAAATCAAAAGAATTGAGAAAATTAGCAATACTTACTCATTCTGAATAAAAAAGTTGTTGTAAGAAATCAACTCTAGTTAATTTATAAGAGTTAACTTTTAACTTTTTACTCTTGTTAATTTACAAGAGTAAAAAATCAACTCTTGTAAATTAATTCAGATGCAAAATTGAGGTGTGTTTTTTTCTTTCTCTACATATTGTTAGTTTCTATGATAATTATATATTTTTATTTACAACTGTAAATAATAGTAGGAAGGTTGTACTTATAAATTCTAATTTTCACAGAATAATTTGGTAAATAAAACTATATGTTGTTAAATTACGAATTGCTACAACTTACAAATAACAAAGTGCATGAATTCTATCCCCTGTATTGTCTATTTTATCACGATCCCATTCTATTCCATGTATCATTGATCCATGACATACGAAGTTAATTATCGTAGTCCTTTTTATATATATATCATGCCGTGTCATAGATCAAAGTGAGAATAATTAGAAGAACGTGTTAGTTTTGAAGTTATATAAGCAATTGAAGTATTCTAAAATGTAAATGCTAAAATAGTAAAGAAAATAGTAAGGGTATGCTAAAATAGTAAAGAAAATAGTAAGGGTATGAGAAAATAGTAAAGAAAATAGTAAGGGTATGCTAAAATAGTAAAGAAAATGAGAGAATCGTGCAAAGTACTTTTTAAATTTTCAACATCAATTTGTCTTTTTTATGCCTTTTAAGAATTCTGACAAAGTAATATTCGAATATGATATTCAATAGGCCCATAGAAAATTATCTTATAAAAAAAGCGTTCTGTTTAATTGAGTAATTAAATAAAGTGGCAGAGATGAACTATGGATTGATGAAAATATATATTCTAAGTCTGGCTGATAAGTTTGCAGTAGTAAAAAAATAAAATCAAAAGAAAAAGCAGTTTGTCCAATAAAGTGAAGCGAAAGAAAAAATGGCTATAAAAATAATTGAAACACTTTATGATAATATTCGTTGCAGAATTATGTAGTAGAAAATTAGAAAAGACAAATTTATCAAACACGAACAGCTTTCAATTGTACCTGCGCTGTAAAGACTTCGAAAAATAAACAAGTGAATAATGGTTCTTTTCTTCTCCGTCGCATAAGAAAGTAGGTTTAATAACGGTATAGATAACAATTCGATCCAGGGTACAAGAGGAAGTCATCCTAGGTAGAAGACCCTTTTGTACTGTTTATCACTTTGAGTGCAATTTTAATTTCTCTCTTTTTTTAATAAACCTTTATTATCTTACTATTTAATGAGAGTAAATATGAAAAAAATGAACAGTTGTTACATATAAATATGATACTGAGATCTGAAATAAATATTTTAATTTATCTTATAAAAGAAAAAAATGGTCCATGTCGCAAAAAATCTCTTCCATAATTTATTCATTTTATTATAAATAAAAGAATTTAAACGAAATAAACTGCTTTTAAATTGTTTCTCATCTGAACAAAGCCTACAAAATTTAGTTAGGGGGGTGTAATGAATCCAGAAAACATGTTTCCTAGCACATTGATACTAGTTCATTGTATGTTATCAAAACACAGATGAATAGGCCATACTAAAACAATTAGCATGGTGTTGCATTTAAACAGGCGCAAGTTCGCACGTTCTTAGCCATCCCTTTCTAAGTCAAACTACTCCCGTAACAGTAGAAAATCGCTTAGCATGCAGTAAATGCCAATTTCAGCCCAAACATTCTAAGAGAATAGCTCAGAATGGAGCACTGCCGAGGTTAATGCAACTGCCGAAACAGCCTACTATCCGAAGTTTGTACATAGGATGGCTAAGTACTAAATAGTAATTCAGTTGATTTGAAGTGTCTCTTACCTAGGATTTAGAGAAGTAATTTATAAGTCGCTTGACAGAAGTTCCTAGGTGGTAGTATATACAGTTTGTGAAGTGAATGGCTCAAAATATTCGTATACTGTTAGGATAAAGCTGCCAAAGATATTGTTAGAACAAAGACATAATTAAGAAATGGAAAAGTTGACACTTCATTGGGTACACTTAACTAAAACACTACAGTGTTGGAAGTCCATTGTTTGAATTTCTAGGGATAAAGAAAATAGGCAAATAAAAGAGTAAAACTCAGACAAATCAAATTTCCATAATCTGATCTTTTTTGGCATACTATTTCTTCAGATTTGTTATTTCCGGACAAAAGTATTTTTGCAGTGGTCATACATTTCTTTTTATTTTGAACATTTTCAGCATCTTTAGTTAGATTTATGTGCATTTTAAAATTTTACATATCCAATAAACATAAATGTCTGTTTTTTTTACAATGTATATTTATATTTTAAGCGTATATACTTAAAAAGAATTTTTTTCATATTTATTTCATAGCTTTACATGTATTTTAATATAAGTTCGATCGCTTGAATGCCACTTCTTCTTCTTGTGTACAGCTGACATACGAGTCCGCTTGAATGCAGCTATTGGTAAAAAATTGCAAGTTACTCTTCCCTGTTTTAACAACAAATATACAATGATATAAATCAATTTACATTCAATATTTGAAATAAAACTATAAATTAGTATAAACTAATATATTTCAATTGATTTACATTCTTTGATTATTTTATGCATTCCAAAATATTCATTTCAAAGTTAATCCAGCTGATAAATAACTAATTGTAACAAAGTGTATAAAACTGAAGTTTTTAAACATATTTATTTTATTCGATACCAACAAAATACTCCGAAAATTAGACATTCTACATTTCTGATGAAAAAGAAAAGCTGTGCTTTTCAATCACCATCTGATATTTAATTCAAGTATATGTTTCAAAATATGCTTATTTGTATTTATTTGATAGCTTATACCAATAGATACGTCCGATTCAATGAAAGACATTTAAATAATAATGGTTAATTTAAAATACAATTTTTTCTGAAAACTCTGAAAGCAAATTTTAAATAGAAATATACTAATAATTATTATTGAATTCATATCCATTTAAATTTGAAATAATATGAATGAAAATCTAATTCTTATCAATCTAGGTTTCTGGAATTTTTATTTCATTGCAGCTGTTTAGTTGAAAAGTAAATATTTGTCTATTTTCCTTTAAATAAATTCGTGGAATTTATAGTATTGTAAAATTAATGTATTTTGATTTTAAATTTGCTTGCATTTACTTATTCCATCTTAAAACTGCGTTTAATAATGATTATACAATATTTAAATACTGTTTTAAAACATACAGATAGTTTCTTCTAAAATAGTTAAAGAAACAAATATTATTATGTATAAACAGAAGAAAGAGAATCTTTATGATTGTATGGTTAGCCGCCTATGAATTATTTTAGTCCATCTTTCTTTTATTTTGAATTCATAAACATTTACATTAATTAATATATGTATATAATTATTAGTTGCATTTTGCTGAGCTAATATACTTAAAATTTATGAAGCATTTCAATTTACTTCTTTTGCTGAAATCCTCAAAATATTCTTTAGCTCATGCCGCAATGATATAAAAAACTTTAAAATACTTTATTCTTAAGAAGCTCTTCTTATAAATAAATTCTTTCTGAGCTCACAATATAAAAAAAAGGATTTTTTATAAACGTTTTTATATGTTAACAGTTTTTATAGATTGAAATCTGATGTGTATAGCGCATTTCCTGGCAATTTTTCTTAAACAAAATTCTCACTGACCGTGTTGCTTTTAAGCTCAGTAGGCTAGACGTTTTGCAAAAATGATAATTGTTTCTGTAAGAAAGCAGTAAGCTTCACGATTTCACACATTAACAAAAAGTGTGAGATTCAGAATAATCAAGAATATCAACCTACTGACTAAATGAAAATTGAATTGAAAACCGTATAGAAATTTCAAAACGTAAAGAACTCGGGTTTCCTAATTGTTGAAATTGTTGAGAAACCATTAACTAAAGAACTGGACAAGTATTACTCAATATTAACTATATATAACATTAAGTTCTTCTCGCATCCTTTTCAAATTTCTGTTTATATTTTGCATATTGTTTTCCTTTTTTTAATGTAATGTTTCTAATTTTACTTTTAAATTTTCTATTTTTGTCCCATTTTTCTTATTTTATATTGTTACTTTATTACTATCTGCTGATTGATTCTATTGCTTGTCGAAAGACAATTGTAATTGAACCGACTGCTGGTCATGGTCTCGCCATTTGGTTATCTCCCGTTTTTTTTGGAAATTTCCTACCAGGTTTTGGTTTGGACTTGTTTTGGGTTTTCTATATCTCTATAAAAACATTTGCATCAAAAAAATTTCGTTTCCGGAAATGTGTTCTATGCATCATATCTAGAAATGTATCCTGCCCCCAACAATGTTAAAGTTACTCAGTTAGCTATTAAATCCAAAATATATTTATATAAATCCAATTTATTAACAAGGGATTGTATTTTTTAAAAAATAATTTCTATTTAATATGCTTTGAAAATGCATATATTAAACCTGATTCCAAATTAAGCAATTTAAAATAAATAACTTAGTAAGTTAAATAGTTCTTTTTTTAATAAATGCTATGTTAAATATTTAAGAACAAAAACTTTAAAACCTTAAATTAATCTAAAGTTAATAGTGTCCTTTTCTTGGGCATTTTCTATCCCCATAGTTGCTTCGTGTTATCTATGAAAATAACAAAACAAATTTTTCTTGGAAGAATTCTTAGACCTCTTCTTGTTCTTTCGGGCATGCTTCATCTGGAAAAATTAATTTTGAACTTATCTTTAAGAAAAGAACTACAAAAAATCCCTCCAGAATTTATCACTCACATTTTAAAAAAATTCACAAAGAAAAAAACAAATTGTAGAACGTTATCCACACAGAAACTCAGTCTTCTTTCAAGTGTTTATACTTTAGCTCTTAGCAAGACACTTCAAAAATTCTGGAAGAACCATTATGTAAAAAATAAAAAATAATAATAAATGTAAATCGACATAGAGTGAATGTATTCCCTTAATTATTTAACTTGTTTTTCTTTTTCGGCTCAAAAATATCGTTTCAAAAAAAATATATGAATAGTTTTAGGAATAAATGCTGTTTTTCTGGAGAGTAATTTTTTTTTTCTATATTGAAAAATAAGAAATATTAGATATTTTTAAAAAGAGTTAAACCTGGAAATATTTTTGTATATCTTATGGATTTATTTTTAAACTCTTCTTTCAATATGTTTAATTTATTTTCAATTAAAAAGTTTTATTTCATCCGAATTCCAATCTCGTTATTTCGTCGTTTTTTTTATTTTTTAAAAGCATTTAAGTATCTAATGTTAACTATCTAATGTATGTGTAACATCCAAATGGAAGTTCGTCTGCTCTAAAATCAATTTATTTCGATATGCATTCAATAAGGAATTTATTTGAAGAGTATAATTATGGAAATTAGAAATTTATTTTATTAAGAATAAATTATTTGAATTAAGGTAATAAATAATTTTTTATCTGTACAAAAAAAGAGCGTTAAAAGCATTTTAGTGTCTAATTTTAACTATCTAATGTATGTGTAACATCCTAATGTTAGTTCGTGTGCTCTAAAATCAATTTATTTCGATATACATTCTATAAGGAATTTATTTGAAGAGTATAATTATGTAAATTGGAAAGCATGGATCTGATATTTGAATTAAGGAAATAAATGATTTTTTATCTGTACAAAAAATGCTCCTTATTGCTCATATTTTCATAAAAAATATCAAATCAAATCTGACTGAAATATTTAACAAATTATATTTCCTTATCATTAACATTCCTGTAGCATTTCGTAGAAATGTTTCATATATACATATTTTTTTTATTTCTACGAATTAAGTGGAATTTTTGTTTTAATGATATATATATTTTATATATTTTAAAATAAACTTTCTCAGATTATTCATTAAGGTATTGATTTACTGAGAATCTTGCTTTTGATTAGATTTTATGAATTAATATCAGTTGTAGGAAAGGTAGAAGTTTTCAAGCTCATTCAACTTAATCTTGGCATTTTATCTAAATTTATTAAGCTTTTGTAGGTTACACTGTGATGAAAATTAAAAACTATAATTGCTTAAAAAAGCTTGAATAGTCGCTCACTGAAATTTGATGTGTAAAGAAGGATTCTACCATTAAAGCTTAAAGTTCATTATGAGGAAATGTAAATCAGTCTAAGAAAATGATTTTTGTATTTGCAAAATAATGGCAATTATTTTTTTAAGGAAAAGAGCAAAAAATTAATTTCAATATAATTGTTTATAAATATATATTAATACTATCATCTATCTTAAATATAATATTCTGCATCATTTAGATATATAGAAAATATTTGGAATCTTTCCTTTACAATTTTGAAGGTACAAATTCAAATAATTATAAAAAAATAAAATGTTAAATATTAAAAGATGCTGTTTTTGTAATTGAATGTAATTTCAAAATTAAATATATGTAATTTTGTAATTTGAAATTGAATTTGATATGAATATAGAGATATTCACAAGTTAAATTTCAGTTTGAAATCCATTTTTCATTTATTATTTCTAAAAACAATCACATATCACATTATTTAAATGATCTTATTTTAAGAAAGATTTAATAGATTAAAGAATTAAAATAAATCAGGTATTTTTTTGTGATATGCAAATTTTTTAATGCTATATCTCAAATATATTTCCTAATTAAAAACTCAATTATTTTATTTTTATTTTATTAAATATTTAATTTATATATAAAGTTAATATTTAATAAAAAATATTGACACATTTATATAAAGCAATATAATATGTATATTATAAAATATAAATATTAATATATAATCCTTTATATTAATATAAAAGTTTTTTTTTATATATTTCAGACTTATTTTGACTATTCATAATCAATAACAGATTCATTATATATATAGGCATTTAA
Organism: Argiope aurantia; assembly: GCA_026543865.1. Classification (NCBI taxonomy): domain Eukaryota; kingdom Metazoa; phylum Arthropoda; class Arachnida; order Araneae; family Araneidae; genus Argiope; species Argiope aurantia. The sequence continues at coordinate 193,476 of JAPMOR010004709.1, forward strand.
ATTAATACTGAATTTCCTAGAATCCATAATCCTCTCAGTGGATTCAAAGCAGTAGAATCCATAAACTTGGTGAATTCAAAAGTAATTCAACACGATAATATATTTTCAAAATAGAATACGCTAATTTATTACAGACAGCTTTAGTTATATTATTTAGTTTACGAGTGCTATTTTGGAATCGATATCGTAATTTTGGACGGGTTGAGAAAGATAATATGTGAACTGTCATCCTCTCTCCAAACTTTCGCACTCTATCGACGACATTAGAGAAATATGCTGTTATGATTGAAAAATATGAACCAGATCTATTAAACATGCATGATAAATATTTTTATTAGAATAAAGTTTCGAACCTGATTACTGATCCTCTTGTCTTCCCTCCGGCTGCAAAATTGGGCTATAAGCTGTCGCAGGCAAGGAATTATTGATATATAAACAATTTAAATATCTCAAAGTATTTGTAAAATGAAAAATAATTTAAAAAAAATGAAAGTTAAGAATAAATTTTGAAATCCACAATATTGCATACATACATGCGATTTTAAAATGCGATATGTTTAAGACCAATTTAACATTCTGCATTTTTATAATAGAGTAAATAAATCAATTCTTAATTTTTATAATATAGTAAATTAGATTTTCATAACTAGGCATTACACTGATTTAGAATTTTTTCAAAGCATTGCAACATTTTACTGAAAATTAAAGGGAAAGCATTTAAACTAATATTATTCAATGTTCTATTAACATAATTCTTTTTCCGTATATTCATTAGAATTTGCATAATTATTTATTACATAAATCTCTAACTTTATTCGTAATTAAAAGATGCATTATTATAAATTCCAATAGTCCTTTAGAATTCAAGTAATGAATTAACAACTACAATATATTGTAAACCTCTTGATTTATTCCAAAACATATATGAATTTCAATTATATAACAATATTTCCTGAAGATATGGCTTTAATAAGAAAACCAGTAATAGTAAGATATAAATTTCTCATTGAAAATCTACAGTGCACAAACTCTATGGAATTTTTAAAAGTTACTATGGTATTCTAAATTATCATGAAAATTCTTAATCATAGATCGATGTAGTTGTTGAATTAACATATCTTTACCCAACTCTGCTAGAATCAGTCTAAAAGGAGTATTTGGACGAAAAGAGATAATTTGATCTCTTCGAAAGATTGCAAGTAGTAGGTGATGGTAAGTAACTTGACTTGAAATAGTCTGATTAAGCTGTAAGTATTCAGTTATTGTCTCGAATCACCATTTGATCTATATGAAATCAACAGTGGATAATCTCATACATATAATATAAATAATCTATTCATTAGTTTGAACGTTTTCATCAGAAATAAAACTCTTTTTTTTGTTAAACATATTAAAATTGTATTATTTTTACATAAAAAAGGCAAGGTTGCTCTTTTTATCTTTAGATTAGGGGAACATTCTTAATAAATGACTTAATTCCTTAGCTTGCAGGTATGACGATTTTTAGTTCAAATATCTATAAAATAATTCGCATTAGAAAATGGTTTATATCTTTATAGATGAAATTCATATAAGAAGTTATAAATTTTAATTATAATTTCTATTTATTAATTTTAGGTATATAGAGGTTTGATTTTTACTTTCTTATATACGAAGTATAGAAAATGTTATAATCGTTAAAAAATTCAAACCAAGATTTTGACAAATCCCCATATTTTAAATCACCCTCAATTCGAAAAATGCACTTTTGTTTGTTTGTCTGTGACAAAGATACCTCGAAATATCATTTCAACTAGACAGATAAAATTTGGTATACAGTTTTTGCACCTAATTTATAATTTCTATCCGCTGAGAATTGTTGGAATTTAAGTAAACACAATAACTAAAAGATGGAAAAAGCTATAGAAATAAAATTCTGGGTACTTTTTCGTTAAGCGGGCGCAAATTTCGCCAATTGTCGCCAAACGCGAATTTGGCGTAAAAAATTTGGCAGAATTCTACATTTTCTAGCAATTTTTCGCTTGCGCATGGAAACGGAAAAGTACCAAATTCTGTACACATATTTACAATCCATGATGTCGACACTTGTCAAAGTTTGATCAAAATCCAACAAGGATTGTATCCGAACTGTCCAAGTCCCAAAATCCCAACTGACATTGTGACAGTCTTCACTTTCAAATATATATAAACATGATGACTGAAAAACGCGATGACTTAAATATATCAAATCTGATAAATTATCTTGTGACTGGAAGTTTAATTTTGTGTTTTAATCAGTTGGGAGGAGCGTTTCTAAATCCCAAATTCTATTTTTGAATATCTTTAACCTCATTCCAGGAATTAATCGCCCGAAAACTAGCCAGGGATGACACGGTAGATTTACCAAAATTCACGTCAAGGGTTAATGTTTCATAATTATTATACATGAATGCTATACAGAGCTTTTCTGGGATAACACCTTTGTTATAGAGTATGCGAGGAAGTTTCAGGGAGACCATTCACGTTGACTCACTTAATCTCTTTAACTATTGAGCAACATATATGTCTTTTGTCATTTTAGAAGTTAAATAAAGGCTTACATTAGTCATATAAGAATTAAATTAAATTTAGATTTTTAAAAGTGATTAAAATTAGATTAAACTTAGAGTTAAATTAAATTGGATTTTTCTTTCCTTGAAACTAAAGGAACTGTGAATATAATAATATACACATAAAATTAAATATCTTTCTACGCTATGCATAAATGAAGAATACTTTTATACATTTTGAGAAATCATTAATTCTGATTACTTTCCCTAAAATAAAGTCATCTTATTGATTAATTTTATTAAAAAAATATAATTTTCGACCTTAAATATAAACTTGTGTTTTCAATCACGAAACCTGAACCTTAATTTTTTAGAAAAGTCATCATTCTTATGTCATTTTATGCCTAAAATTAATTCTCAAAAATATTCTTTGAATAATTAAAGGGGTATTTTCTGATGCATGTTTCAACATTAAATGGTATTCAAGAAACCTTGCGTATTTCTTTGGGTTTTTAATACTCACGATTTTTAGAAATTTAGAGAATAGTAATTCAACTCAAATGTAAAGTGTATTCTTTCCCTAGAACGTAAATATGAATGCGACTTTTTATATGTAATCCTTAATCAGAATGGAATTATCTTTCATGGTACATAGAAAAAACCCATCTATTTGAAAGTTTCTTTTGATCAAAAGAAATTTATAGATTTAAATCAAGATATTACATCAAAATCTCGTTAATATCTCTGAAATTTTGACCGAATCTTCTTCATTTAAAAATCCTCATCATTAATGGATAGTTTAATTCAGTGATTAAAATAAATAGGAGACATATGAATATTAAAGACGTTTTCATAGGAAAGACATCTAAAGGTTTTCAATCTTCGAATAAGTTTTCTTTCCAAATCACATTTCAAAGAAATGAAATGTAAATTTTACATAAATTCATCAAATGAGTGTAATTAAATCATTTTTACTCATAAGGATTTTCTAAGAGAATTTTATTAATTAAGATGCCACATTATATTAAAACATTTTTTATCAAATCTTTCTTCGTGTTTTTATTCCAAATTGAATGCTAGAAGTTTAATTCCAATTTTTTCTGAATATATTTAATTGCACATAGAATTAATTTAAAAATTCCCTCATTTGTAAAACCATCTAAAATATTTCTTACAGTTATGTCAGTTACCACTCATAGATATAATATTAAAGTTTAATCCATTAATTAACATTTTAGTTTTTGATATACTTTTATGGCTATAGTACTTTTTGAACAATGGTTTAGTAAAATGTAAAATTATTCATCTTAAATGTATTAGTTTTAAAAATAATAATTATTATGTTAAGAAGTAAGCAATGTTAAGAAACAATTTTGAATTGAGTGAATGGTTATTAAAAAGAATACACAATTTGTCAACATACATAATTATATTGTATTATGGATTGTAGAAAAGTTTTTAACAAAGTAAAATGTCTTCCACTTGGAAAAGCATTTGAGTATTGTCTTAAAAATAATTATTATAAATTAATATATTTACTAGACTCTGAATACAAAATTATAAACAGATTAATAACAAAAACCAATTAAATTTTGAGGTTTAGGAGCATTTATTAGTCATGAATAGGAACATTATTCAATTTAATTTAAAATTTGTAATTTAAAAAATAATTAGCTGGAAATAAACAAATAGCAACAAGCTTGCAGTTATTCTTCCAGAAACTGTACTAATAATTAAGCCTATATTTGACGTTTTTCAATTTAATTTAATCGCTGCGATTGAAACAACTTTATGAAAATAGGAAGGAACCTCGTGATCTGTATCTCTTGTGAGACAGATTATTTGCCTAAAAATAAATCAAACAAAAATATATAGCTTCTTGACGACATTTGTATCAAAATTGCAAATGTTGTAGGTTCGCAAAAAAGGAAAAACAAGCAAAAAAATCTATTATTATTTTACATTCACAATGAATTTTTTTCACAGTTATATTTTTTCTTATAATGCGCCTTATACAAAATTTGTAAATTCCATATTTATAAAATTAATACATTTTGATTTAAGAATTAATATAACTTTAATTCACTAGTCATGAAAATTACAAATTTTAATATATTTTAAAAATACACTAAATTTTATATATTCTTAAAAAGATTTCTTTTTATCATTTATGGATACAACCGCAAGTAAATGTAGATAATTATTCATAATATTCAAAATTCTTAACTGTTTCAAAATTTCAGCTAAATGTTTCATTGTATTATCTACTGTTTTCAATCATTTTTACTGAAATTTTTTTTATTGAATTAATAGAAGCAACAATTAAATAATACTTTTATTAATTATATACATACATACATACATAACTACATATA
>JAPMOR010004709.1:198478-214140 GCA_026543865.1 Argiope aurantia
CTGCAATTTTGCTACCCGGAACGAATATTGCCATCGTGCGTGGGAAAAAACCGTTGTCATATCTGTCCTGTGCGTGCTGAGCGGGTGCGGCGTCAATGACCTGAGAGCTTGGAGACTATTTGGAGACGAATTCGTCGAGTTTGGTGACCAAATGGATCATACTGGGAAGTTCGAGAAGTTATATGATCCATCCAGTAGGAACCAAGATACACTCATATACGCCCTGTTTGGTCTGGAATATTTTAGCCCCGCCTCCCGGAACTATAAAAGACAGGCACTATGAAGCTGCAGGGAAGTACCCCACTTTATTTACACAGCTAAAAAGTTTCGAGAACTAACTCGTAAATTTTATCCCTTAATTTCTCAAAATTCCAAAATGAGTTGACAAAATAAAATGCTTATTTACTCTGCCTACTTGCGTCCAGTATTAACTTATGCCTGGCCTGTGTGGGGATATGCTGCCAAGACTAATCTTAGACTTATAGAACGCCAGCAAAATAGCTTAGTTAGAAATTTCTGCAATATGAAATACTACATGTCCAGTACAAATATGTACTTATGCCTAGACTATCCCCCTCTTAAAAAATCAATAAAAAAACTAGCCACTAACATTTTTAAAAACATGGATAAGAATGAAAATGTAGCAATAGCTAAAATCCCTAAATATAAAACATCTACAAACTCTAGAAGACCCCTTAATATACTACTTTAATTTATCTCAGCCCTCTAGGTTTTCTTCCTAACTTTTATTATTTCAAATTAAGCAGTATCTCAATAGCCAATTCTAGCTCACAAGCAGTAAAAACTTACTAAGCCCAACTTCAGCGTACTCCCGCACCCTCACCCTAATATCAGACACTCACAATGAGTCCCGCCACTCGCCATCTCCAAATCTCCTCGAAGATGGCCACTGAAAAGTATAGACAGCAAAGCACTGTGAAGTCTCTCCTTACCGGGGATAAGCCCCTGCTGGAGATAGACGCCGGGTCAACCCAACCATCAAGCTGCAGGGAAGTCGTGTGTGAGAGTAGTCGGAGTCGCCAACAAGTAACAGAACTAGAGGATTAGACAGCAAGCCAGCTGTTGAAATAGCGATTAAATAAGCTGCGATTGATTGGCGGTATTTGTAGAAAAAAAAATTGTAACATTTGGTGTCAGAAGTGGGATTAGTTGGATTTTCCTGTGTATGCCTTGGACCAGAGGAATAGATGAAAAATTCGCAGAGTTACTTGCCATGATGGCACAGCTGAAAAAAGGACAAGAGGAATTAAAAGCCGGATATAAAAAATAAAGAATGAATTAAAGAAAGAAATTTTAGAAGATAAAGGTAATAAAATCGAAGATGTCCCAGATATCACAAAAGAAATTTAAAGGAACAGCGAAAGCCAAGTGAAAGAAGAAAAGACTGAAGATCGAATGGAGACCGGTGTCACCGAAAGAGAGCTTAGCCATCAGTAGGATGAACCGAAGTTCAATAAGGAGATGCACAAACAGGGAGACTGTCGAATAATGGCAGAGCTGAAACAGACTTCTCCGAATGAGTCCCCTGAAGTGGTATCGAAGGAGCAAACATTTGGGGATGGAGAAGATGAACTCTGTTTGGACGGGTCAGTTAGTGGCGACCCATGTTCGATGCCTATGGATGCAAGAGTTAATGCAACTCTGTTTGGATTGGATTCATCCCAAAGGTTAAAGGGACAACCTCTCTGAATGCGTCTTAACATCTCCTAGCGTAGTGATATGGAGGAAGATTACGTGGCTGGAAATGCTGATCCCTGTAGTCTCATCCTCGATCTCCTTAAAGAATTCAACCTTGTGGTGGATTTGCATAGGATTGTGATGCAAAAAGGAGCCGACGAATCTTCTGTGCATCCGGATCAGTTATGTCATAGCTGAGGAACCCTTCCCGCAAAGGCAGATGTCCTCTTCAAAAGATCCTGCGTGGAGAGCTGCGGAAAATTCTCGAGTGATGAGGATGAGCCGGGAATCGGTATTCCCGTGAAAGCTCTGCCGACGAAGGCGAATACCTGGCTTTTAAGTGGACTCCGGAAAACATTATTGGACCATCCTGACATTCGATTGGTCCGATGGAAGAAGTCCAAAGTGACCAACCGATCAGCCTAGCAAGAATTCGTTCTGGAGGATCTTTTGTCGCCACCAAATTAGTAAATGATGTCATCTTCGAAAATGCGGAAGTCGCCTAAAGCATCATCATTATCACATCATTCGGAAGCCTACGCCAGCTGTTGGATTGAAGTGGAACTGCCGGGACGTCAGTCTTTGAAGAGGGAGCAATGCTACAAATCTGTAATTTTGCTACACGAAACGAATATTGTCATCGTGGGAAAAACCGTTGTAAGATCTGTCCTGTGCGTGCTGAGCGGGTGCGACGTCAATGACCTCAGTGCTTGGAGACGAATTTGGCGAGCTTGGCGACTAAATGGATCATACTGGAATGTTTGAGAAGTTTCACGATCCATCCAGTAGGAACCAAGATAAACTCAGATACGCCCTGATTGGTCTGGAAGATTATAGCTCCGCCTCCAGGAACTATAAAAGACAGGCTCTCAGAAGCTGCAGGGAAGTCATGTGTGAGAGTAGTCGGAGTCACCGACAAGTAGCAGAATTAGAGGATTAGACAGCAAGCAAGCTGTTGAACTAGCGATTAAATGCGCTTCGATTGATTGGCGGTATTTGTAAAAATGTTTGGGTGCTGAAAATTGACTTATGCCATTTTTGTCAATTATAAAATTCATTTAATTTTAATTATGAAAGATTAAATATAATTAAAAATATTACGTATTAATCCAAATTTATTTATATAATAGCAAGAAATAAGAAAAGGTTAGTTTTCATTTTCTTTTAATGGTTAATTATATTCATGTAATTTTAAACTGAACGTAAAATATTACAATTATTTTGTGTTTTAATTGTTTTTAAATAATATTGAAATGTCCTTTCTTCTTACTTGTATCAGTACCTGAGGTTAATACGAAATTTCAGTTTTTAGATACAATTAAATAAAACTAACTTGACCTATAAATATGTGAAAAAATCTCAAGAAATAATGTGACTCCTTACATCAACGAAAACTGTCTTATTCCACTTTAATAATCAATTGGTAAGTAATTTCTCTATTGCTCTTTTTTTAAATTAAATAAAGTCACAATTAAGATATTAAATATTAACTATCCATAAATAGCGAATTTACGCTAAATTAATCACAAATTATTTGATACTTTATTTTAAAAAATGAGTATAATCGGACCCGTTAGATGCATCATGGTATGATGTGAACATTAATATAATATATATATATATATATATATATATATAAATAAGCAACATAATTTGAATTGGACACAGACACAAACACAGTAATTTTTTTCGAAACAAACTATGAAAATAGCAAAAACGATTTTTTTTTAGAAATAAGGTCATCTAGTTAATGAAAAAAAAAGAAGTAATCATATATCTGTTATGTAAGGCATGACTAACGGAATGTTAAACTCACTACTATATAGCCATCTAAACATTTATATTTTTATTCAAATTTTCATGAATTATAAAATAGTAAAAAAAGATAATACTAGTGAACTTATAACAAGAATCAGATAAAATTTCTGCTTAAAAAAATTTCCAGTCTTTAAAAAATAATAATAACCTAAATGTGCAGGCATTCAAAAAAAAAAAAATTCTGGTAGAAAATATAAAATAATCGGGGCATATCTCTCATCTCTCCAATGCAGAAAAAGAAGGAAACGCGAGCCATTTTGGGTTAAAACGTGATCTGTTTCTCGAAATTAATCAGAATAACTTCTTCCTCTTAAATTGTCCTATCTGCTTCTTTTTCTAGTAAGGAAAAGATACGAGTATTATAACTAAGGATATATATCCTCTCCATGGCATATTATATCTAAATTTTTCAGACTAATGGGTGGAACAGATTGGGGCAGAAATGTGCTGTCGAGTATTGAAGCTAAGAGGTTTCAAGGACTGGATCGTTGGAAACGTTCTTCAATTTTGAGCTATATTTGATGCGCACTCTTCAAAATGTGGATGATTCATTTTCTTTTTTTTTCTCTCTTTTATGTTTTACTTAGTCTTAAAAATAAAATTAGAATTGATTTTAAAAGAAACGCATGGATAAAAAAGGAAAGGAGAGGCAACTTATGTCAGAGTTTCAGAAATTATTTGAAAAATAAATAGTGATAAGCATATAATGACATAGATAAAAACTATGGTTCACAACTACAAAGTAGAGGTTTGCTTCATTTGTTTGTTATTTTATTAAACAAATTTTAGTTAATTTAAAGACTAATTTTATTCCTTAGAAAGTATTTAAATAGTTTTTTTTATATATATAATAGGAAGATAAGGATCCAATATGTTATTGGCTCACCGAATTTGTTTTTATTAATTAAAAAGTTTCTCATAGTACTTCAAACTATAATGTATTATTCATAAAATAGCCCTTGTCTTTGTTTACGCCTTGGAAAGAGAGGTTGATTAGTTTTTCTTCTGCACTTAATGAAAATAAATATCTCAAAAACGTTTTTAACGAAATTTCATAAACTTGAATATTCTCTATTTTTCTGTACTTACTTACTTTTTTTTTGCATTCTTCCTTTATTGTAGTGACCATAGTTTATTATATTGTAATGTTTATTTTAATTTGAGTGTACTGATTTCCTTTATTCAGTGAAAGGTAAGTTATCCAGAGGGTTCGTTTTATTAATTTAAAGACAAAAATCTAGTTTTTTCGGTTCACCATGCTTATCTCTCAGTTATGTAGATTTCATGAAAATATATTTATTTTTAATATTTTTTATTTCTATTGTACGTATTTTCTACTATTTATCATCATAGTCATGTTATTTTCACTTGTTGTTTCATGACTATTAGTCGAATTCCATGAAAACCAAATTAAAAATTATCAATTAAGGTTTTAATTTTCATAACGTTTACATTCAAATAATTTTTTTCATTACATAACAAACATAATTTATCTGATGAGTAAAGTAAAGTGGATTTGAACAATCGATAGATAATGTTTCAAAGAGAGAGAAAGTCACAGCCAAATTCCTCAGTATTCTATGCAGTTCAAAAAGAGGTAGAGGTTTCCTTAAAATTCCATAAAAATGAAAACTAACAAAATATGTCAAATTAGGCAAAAACGAGAGAGAGAGAGAGACATCTCATCACAAGTCAGTTTCGCTCTTGAAGACTCTTTTATAGCTTGAATTCCGAAAAGTATGTGTTATAAAGTGATATTCAAACCCGCTGTTGTTTTATTCGAAGCATGTGACCAATTGTTGTAAAGTTCTCGTCTCCCACATTCCGTTCGTTCTCCTTTTATCTTTTTCCCGTCTTAATTATTTTTAATAAGTAATCAAAACGATAGGGAGTATTGAAATGCCCTTTTTTCTTACATGACTGATTTAAAGACTGCTGCTAACAGAAACATATAAATTTAAAATATCTTAATTATAATTAGAAACATAAATTGACTTGAAGAAAATGTGTGTCCTAATTAGAATTACAAGAAAATATTTATTTTTGCATGCCATTTTTTTCATTTTCCAACCTTTTAACAAATGCTTAAATTTTTATTAGAGTAATTATTAAATTAATGCATTTTTAAAATTTTATTTAAATCTCTTTTTTGCTTCATTTGAGTCATTTTTTAAGAATTTTATCCGAATTATTTTTTTAATGAAAAGGACTCCAATTATCTATTTAATGAAATTTTAAAAAAGAAATGCCAAATGTTAAAATTGATTTTGTAATTTGAAAAAATGACATCCAAAATAATTAAGCAAATAACACCAGAGTGGAGTTATTTTTAAAATATTCTTTTGAGAAGTAATTAACCTTAAAGGAAAACTAATAACACAAGAATCATTGTTACATTTGCAAAGTTATTTCAAATGAATAAATAGTTTCTTGATTAAAAAGAATTAGCAAAATATGAAAATGAAAAGAGCACACTCTTATTTTACTTAAGGAAATAGCGAAATACTTCTTTTTCACATTTACATTTGCAGTTACATAACTTCGAACATTTGAAAATAAAGAAAGTGAGCAGATTTATTTCCTCAATTTCAAATTAAATTATAATAAAAAGTTTCATATATAATTAATTGAATTTAATACTGAATTTTTTTTTAAGTTTGGAACAAATTTCTTTCCATTTGAATCGTGTTTATTTTTAATGACTGTTTGTCTAAAAAAAGAAATAAAATCGATAAGAGTTTTTTAAAAAAGTCTGACAAAAGCATGCAAGTACATAATAATTGTTTAGTAATAGATGACGATAGCTAAACTGAAACTTTTTTTATTAGGAATGCAAATTTCAATCTTGAATGAATTTTGTGTTGCCAATAAACATGTCTCAAACATGAAATTTAGAATTTAAAAAGTCAAGAAAAAAAAGCAGATTTACTTGTGAAAAATCAACAATAGTCGAAAAAAACAACACATTACCAAGAACTCATTTTCTCAGCATTTGACTAATATTGATTTTTAAAAAAATAAAAATTGTGTTATGGGTGTTAAAATAATGCAATTTAATATTCGTATAAAATACTGTATGCTCGTTCTAGTGATATCCATTAAGTTATGATTATTAATTTAAAGTCCGCAAAAAATATAAAATAAGACATACAGATTTAAAAAGGTACAAACAGAAATCCAAAAAAGCAATTTAAAACTCTGAACTTTTAAAAAGATATTAAAATAAATTTTTACTTTTAAAAATATAATTTTAGACGAAAAGCTTTTGAAGACTGTCATGAGTTTTATCATAAATATATTTCATAATCCGTTGTTATTTTCAGACCAGAATTTTACAATCCATCCTTTAAATACACATAGAAAAATTCTTAAATTCGTGAATTGAATATTATTCTACAACTTCATTCATAAAATGCTTTAGAGGTTTTAAAATATGAATACAGAAATAGGAAGAGACTTACTTATACTAGCTATATTTCTTATCCAAGTTTCACTGTATTATATACTCTTTAAGCTCTACAAAAATATTTTGAAAAAAAATAAAATAGAATTTTAGAGTAATTTTAAAACGCTTCACTTTCTATGACAGTTGAAATTGGAAGGAACAATTAGCCAAATTTTATTGTACACATACTAAAAGAAAGTGTGTGATTACTTATGTTTGGCTGTTTTTTATTAGATCTATAAAAGTTAATTCACTGAAGCTGAAACAGTGAATTACTGATTTGGGCATGATAGGAATTTCTTGACAGAATTTATTACTTATATATAATTTCTAACATTTCATCAGATTTTTTTTTAATTTTTACTTTTCAACATATAAAAAGTTATTTGAGACGTTACGTTTCGAACTATGCATGCCTTCAGAAAAGAAATTTAACCAAAAAGAACTTTAAAATAAAATTCTATGGCATACATTACGATACATTATTCAAATATCCTATATTATGAAACAACTGATTATAGAACTAGTACTTGTTTATACTTAACACTACCCTTATAAGGCATGCAGCCACGTTTTAATTCTGTATAATGTGCTAAATTGAGGAAAATTTCATAAATGTGTTAGGAAAGATAGATTGATGGGATAATTGAGTTTCTTTGTTAAATGTTTGATATCTGGATTTGATTATGGAGAAATGTTTAAATGAATCAAAATTTGATAATACGGTTTCAAACGATGGATGAATAAATTAGGTCGGAGCGTCGGAATGAAAGAATTTTGATAATCTTAGATTGTCCAATATCATTTCCAAGAATTTCTAAAATTACATAGAAATCAAATTCACCTATTTCTTGTTAATTTCTTTTACTTTGCAAAAATTGTATGGCAAAATCAACACTTAAAACATTTCTTTAATTTTATAAAGGAAGAGTGTTTTCAAAAATCTAATAAATAGTATCTATAAATTAAGGAATATCAACATTTTGTCGCAAAGATAAATTATTTGCTGATTTGAAGATATGCATATAAAAAAAACTACCGTTAGGTAAAAATATGATGGAAAAAATGACAAATTTATAAATATACTGGAATTATGCTGTGCTAAACATATGAATTCATATGTTTGGGAGTAATCAGCATGATTATCATAAAAAATTTGTTTATATTTCATTTATGAAATATTGGTAATTATATCTCAATGTATTCTATACATAACATTAGTTGTATGTATTCTTAGCCAGATATTCCTGCTGAATTTGTGTTTCTTTTTAAGTATCAAGTGAGAGATTTATCTTATGTCAAATTGTCACGGATTGAGCTCTAATATATATTATAACTTCTCGTAATTGTCCTTTGAAATTACATATTTATAAATGACATATTTTTATGGTAATCATGCTGATCACTCCTAAACATATGAATTCATATGTTTAGCACAGCATGATTCCGGTATATTTATAAATTTGTCAAGTGAGCATATAAACCATTCAATGAAACTCTTAATTTTCAACCAGATTCCAAACACATCCTGTGAAATATTATTGAATTATATCCAGTAAACTCGTGTCAGTAAGGTTCTATAAGAACCATACAATAAGTCTTTATAACCCTAATACGGTTTTCAGCGACTTAAAATTGGGTACTCCAGCTCAAACTTATGCTATTCTCTTAATCATAATACCACCACATGTACAACTTCCCAAAAGTATCACACGTCTCCCTCTGATTAAAGAATGGTACTTTTCTGTTATATAATGGAGTCGGGAGCAAGGGAACTAACTAAAGAACAAATTAAGAAGTTGTTAGTCATAAAAGGAATATTTTCATGAATAATTAATAAATCATAAATGTTTAGTTGTATGTTCAATAATAATTCTTGAATGTTTAATTTTTTGTGCAATAATAAATCATGAAGGTTTAGTTTTACGTGCAATAATAAATCATGAATGTTTAGTTTCATGCGCAAAAACGATTATTTGAATTGAATATTAAAATATATATAAAGCGCCTCTACCTTCTATCCCGATTTTTCTCATTATTTTCATAGAATATTTTATTTTTTCGTTTTCATAAATGCAATAGTTTAAATTTCTGTAAAATGAATTTTATAAAAAGACACATATGTGTGCATATCACCTCCCATTATTAAGTACAATATTTCATATTTAATTATTTATTAGATTCTCCTTCTAAATAATATTTTATGCATATCAAACGATATAGTGCTTTAGAATTTAATTAACTTTAAAAAATAGATTTCAATGAAAATTAGCGTGAAATCCAGTTTCAAAATCATTTTAATTTTTCGAGATGAGATTACAGTCAACTGTGAATATCGTCTTGTCCTTTTCAAATGATACTCTTCATAACCATTTTATGCACGCTTTGTACATAGAATCCTATTTACATAATACGTATAATGAAAGTTTAAAAAGTAAAAAATGCATCTTCTATATATTAAAGAATAAAAAGTGCTATAGCAAATATTGTCAGAGATCATAGATTTTTTTCAGCCCAGCCACTGACACCGTTTTCAAAACATTTTCAAGTATGTATGCTGGCACGCTGCTCTGATTCTGAACGATCTAGCACTAGAAAATATAGATAAAATAATTAACGATAAAAAGGATATTTTTACTTCTTCCGGTCATTTCTTTTCAAAAATAAAATGAACAATGGTTTCAGAGAACTAAGTTAAGCTGATTAAATTTAGGAACAGACGCAGCTTCATTGGAACATTTTTATTTGGCCTTTTTCTTTCCTTCCTCTCATGGGAAATTGCGAGATATTCAAATATTCTTTTAATTTTCTTCTTGAATATAATTTGAATGAGTCGTGCATTTCATATTTTTCTTACTTTCTGTTGTCCGCCATTGCTATTTTAAAACGAAATTTATACCATCAGAGTTATGTTTTCCCTTATGTGCTCGCTTATTATTACATTATCTTTTTTTATTAAATTTATTATAATAAATCTATTTACTCTAGTATCAACGGATATATTGATTCTGATATTTCTATTGATTAGTGTAAGTGTTCAATAAATGGAATTTATTTGAAGTATTCAATTAAGTTGAAATGAAAGTATTCTGACAATATAAACTGAATATTTATGCTAAAGAACTATTTCGAACAAGGAATGCTAATCTTATGCTAATAATAATCATAACACTAATACTAAATGGAATAAAATATTTAAAAAATGTGTTTCATTCTTAATAATTCTGTCTTTGAAAGTAATACCAAATCTTTCATTTCCAGTAATTTATTTGAATAAATGAAGCGTGAGCTGAAACATGATATTAATTTGATTTGTCATGATTTCTGATAAAAAAATCTATCCGTGTTATATAATTAAAAAATTGTAACATATAATTGTAATAAATATATTAAATGGTTTTAATTCCCTTTAATAATAAATAGGAGCTTCAGATTCCGTATCTAAATGATAGATAATGTTAATTATAATATTTATATTCTCTAAGTCACCCTGATAAAGAATATTGGCCATTATATGATTAAGAATACTGTATTCATGCAATATTTGAAAGGTTTTTCAAAGGTAGAATACACATAGATAGACTGTATAGCAATACAGTGTTTTGAAATCCCCACAAATGCAATATATGACTTCAATACAATAATATTGAGTGTTCTCGCTTTCTTTATTTCGTGAGCTAACTCTGTGAGTGCAATATATATATGATCAGATGAATTGTATCTCACATTTGGATGTGCAAAGTGTTTGGGATTATCTGTTAGGATTTTAATGCACATTTGCGAGTGTATGCAACGAGACGCACATTGTATCATATTCTCAGTGGACGCATGTACTATTGGTTGTCTTAAAGACTATTTTTCAGAGCAACTTCATGAGTCTGAATCATACTCGACTATACCGATCCATCTTGAGACCCATAAAAGAATATGAATAAACTCATCATCTTTAGTGGAACATCATTGGCGGGAATCATGGCTGAATCTTAAGACCCTTTACGTGCCACTGTGCAATCCTTTCTGTCTTCGACAAGGGGGCAATCGACTCCACGCCATTTCTTTACCCATTGACAGGGGTGAAAGCAAATTACAAGTTGGAAGCTTAAATTTCCCATATCTGTTGTTCAGTGTCAATCGTAAAAGCTGAAGATGTCTGGTTTGAAGGTTTTTATTAGCACAAGACGCAGATTTTATAGATTTGGATAATAAAACGATGATACATGTGACGTATGCACAGATCTAAGTTATAACTTATTGAATTTTTTTGACTAGTAAAATGCTTATGCTCAAACACAGCACGAATAGTTAACAAAATCGAAATAATAACTCGTGATCATTCAACCTCTGCAATGTGAAAGTGTGACCAACTAATATCACTTTCAGATGTACTTGGAAAGGAAAGAAGTAAAATGATAAATGAAAGCAGTTAAAAATCTGCTCTAAAAATAAAATAAGTAGCTGGTTATATACAAGGAACATGTAATGGAAGTAATTTGCTTTGAAAATTACGGTCATAAAATGGTTAGGAATTTTAAATGAGCTTAATAATAATAACACCGATCATCTTTCAATCAGAGAACTCTTTTATTTAATGCTGCACATCATCATTACAAGATATCACAGAAAAAAGAACGATTTACTAGGATAGAAAAATTACTGTCCCAAAACAGCTTTAAAAAATTCACAAATTAAACAACTCCTAATACAAGAATTCCTCTTTGCGAAGAATTTATCATATTGGGTTACAACTCACTCATTTATTGCAAGGGAACATTGTTCTCCAAACAAGTCATTATCTAAAACAACTTCTACTGGTGAAAGCTACACGAAACTGTGGTTCTACTTGATTGAATGGCGAGAACGCATTCTGCTAACCGCAAAACACATTCTGACAATGTATGGTTCAAGGAACAGCTGCCTTTCATGAGCATCAATTTACTTTCGATGCAATTCGGATAAGAATTTGACTAACTCAGCATTCCAGAAGGACTCGAGCTTGAACTGAACGCTTCCGGTAATGGACACTATTTGATGCGTTTTAAATTGTGGGTGCTGGTTCAATAAATGCCCAAAATAGGAGCCCATCAAAAACAACTACTTTGCTTAATGTAGGTCGTTCCAAGGAAACCCAATTCACTGAAGCGATGGAGTAAAATTTCTCGTTATGCAACATTTCGCTAATGATTGGAAAATTTACAATAAGAGTATAGGTGTTGAATTAAAATTAAGCCTTAATTAAGATTCTTTCAGTGGTTAATTAATTTTTGTGTTGTTATGGATTGATACTTGTGAATAAGTGAATGAACTAATATTGTGTGTAAGTGAATGAACTAATATTTATGACTATTTATAAATGTTATATGAAGATAAAACATTTAATAAATAGGTATTTGACATAATTTAGTTACTAATAATATAGCAAAGAATAAACCCTGATTTATATCTTATTTGTGCTGAGATTTCAAAGATTTATGAAAGACTTTAAATATAATGTTGATAGTATTTATTATCTAATACATATATTTCTTATCTATCTATTTATTTTCTATGCCATTATCTATATATTTATTATTCTATACTATTTTATAATGCAATTGAAAATCGAAAGAGTATACACAGAATCAAAACAAACTAATTATGAGTTAAATAAATAAAAAAATTAATATTTGTTTTTTTAAAAGAAAGTATTTGTAAGAGCTAAATTAAGATTAATTTATTATTTTTCAAAATATCAAATTGCATTTGATAACGGTTGAATAAAAGATAACAAACATACTGATATCTATAAATGAAAAATCTATGGTTTGAATTTTTTGATTATTCGTATTAATAATTACTTTATGCTTCGTTAGTTCCCTTTGGCGACCTAATAGTCAGTCAGGATTAATTCTTAGAAAAGATATCGTTAAACATTTTGATGCATCATAACTTACAATTAATAATGTCGCTTTCGAAGTGGCATAATCTGTCCAGCTATTGAAGAAATGTGATTCTCTCAAAATGTCATTTTGCTTTATTTTTAAAAACTGTAGGAAAATGGAAGGCAGTTGAATATTGATGACGTATTTAGAAACTAAGAGATTTCTTACAATTTAGAAAACATTTCTAATACACGCATTTAGAAATAAATTAAAAATAAAAATTGGTGATATCTGATCAAGGATTGGGTTTAACAAGTTCTTTTTAAGGTTTTTTTTTTTTTTTTTTTTTTTTTTGTAGAGGATTCGGATTCGGAAGTGTTGTGGAGAGTTTGCTTGAGGGGAGATAACTTTCGAAATGTTTAGAGCTTTAGAGATCTCATTTAAAATTAAAAAATGGCGAAATTGGTTCGCTAGTTGAGAAAGAGGGAGTGTTTATTTTGTTTTTCCAGTTATTTTAATGATAAAATCTTAATTTAAATGTCTTTTTACGTTGGAATTTCTGAGATTCATATTAAAACTCTTTCCATGATATATTAAACATAAACTTTTAATGAAATAATGTTTTATGCATTTTGCAGCATAATAGCAACTACATGAACATCTAATTTCAAAAATACATTTCAATCAATAAAAACAATAGTTAATTTAATAATGTGCTGAGTTGTTAATAAAAATATTTCAAATTTTTTAATCAATATCATTCAAAACCCTTGTCATTTCTAGAAATTTGAAAATTTCTTTTTATAAAATGTTATTTTTATAAATTTCAAAAATTTATAAATTTCTTTTTATCTTAATTTCCTTATGGTAATTTTAATAAGAAATTAAAAGAAATACAATATGATATATACTCTTCGCTTTGAAAGTGCTTCTACTTTTTAACATCAAGTATAAATGATTTTTATCCCAAATTAAAAAAAAAAGGTTTGTTAGTGAAAGAATAATTAAAATATTTACGGTATATATTTTGCATTAACTGTACATAAAATCAGCAATGCTCACTATGATGACATATGTGAAAAATATAGCGAGTTTCGAACATTCAGCTGCATGGGATATTTGTTGATTGGACAAAACATATGAAAAATAAAAGATACAATGAACTCTTCATTTATATCGACTTTAAGTTTTACTTTTTTGTACTCATTTTGAACATATAGATGTAGATAACAATGTCTTATTTCGGGTTTAGTTGTAGCGTATTTTATGGTCTGTGAAATATTTACAAACTCAAAATATGATAATTGTAATTTCTGGTTCTTGAAATTATTTCAATAATTAATATCTTCAATATAATATGAAAAAAAAAAGAAAAAAAGATAATTGATTACTTTTAGAAGGTGTGAAAATAATCAGGCTTCATCTTTCAAAAACCATAGTAAAAGATGTACATTTAAAAATGCATATTGCTCTTAATTATTAAAATCAATTATCTATAAATTGAAATAAAAATAATCTTTTAAAAATAGACTACTTATGTGAATAAGATGCAAAAAAGATTTGCAGATATAAATTAGAAGTGCTATTTTACAGGTATTCAATAAATTTGTAGAATATTTTTAATTGATGGAAATACCATATTAATTAAATCATTAGTAAAACCCATTTTATTAAAATAAGACTCATTTCCGAATTCTTTATTCCATTGAAGAATCCAATATCAGATTAAGGTTATATAACGAGTCCGACGAACCTGTTCCTCATAATGCATTTACCAAAACTGTCTCATACTATTATGCTATATGGATTTAAAATATAGATGCGTGACTCATAAGAACACTATTAGCATGGAATTAAGCTAAACAAGCGCATGTTCTCACACGTGTAACCACCCATTTCCAAGTCACCCTCCACCCCGCTTAACGACCTTTACTCTCCACTGCAAGCACTGAATGCTCCTCCCATGTGAATCGCTTAGGATTGGATGATGCGAAGGTTAGTGTAACAACTGAAGCGGCTCTATAATCAGAAATTTTCATCATAATATGGGTGAGCCAAGTAATTCCGGGAAATTGAAACGCTTCGTACTCGAGGCCTACTGTAGAAATTTGTGATATTCGGTAACAATTTCCAACATGAAGTGTATCTATGGTTCATGAAACACTCGGTTCTCAAGCTCCGGTGTTATGTAAGAGAGTAGCCGACAAATAGAGCTGGATGTAGTTGCCGGAATGGTATGCATGGGGAATAATCTATTAAGAAATTCATAACCTACCAAGACCATGGTCACTTTGTCTGAGGTCCCGAAACTCGAGAAATTTGCGGGTTAGATTTGTTAATTATTTTAGTATATATTCAAGAAATTTAAATAGTATAAACTTAATTCGCTTTTTTATCAAATACTTGCAATTAATATATTGTTGTTTTTGAAATATTATAAATAATTGCGTTAGGGTTTCCTGTGTTTCCTTTTTAAGATTTGAGAGACGAAAGCAAAATATAATGGTCTGAACAACACAATAGTAGCCAAAGATTATTCCAATTACTTATTACTTTCTCCTACAAGAAATGTACAAAGGAGAAGTAAAGTAATCGTCAAAAGCTTTGAACTGTAGATTTTGACAAATATCCAAATTTCAGACTTCCCAGAGTCTTAAACACACAAATAATTTTACGGCACGATAATTCTTTGAACTGAATGAATGAAATTCGGTATACAGTCTTATTACTAAATATGTAAATTTCCATCAAATGTTGATTTAAGTCCATTTAAAGTAAGTATGTTAAGTAAGTAATTAAGTAAGTAAGTAAGTATGTTAAGTAAGTAATTAAGTAAGTAAGTA
>JAPMOR010004709.1:215781-230684 GCA_026543865.1 Argiope aurantia
GGCATATCCCATACTAAGGAACATCTGCTTGCTGTTCTTCCTCTTGGACAGACAATCATGTGTAACGATACTATGAGTTCAATAAAGCCTTTTTTTGTTTGATTCCATACTGTATGCATTGCCTTCATTTCTGCGCAACTATGCTTTCGTCATTCTTTCAGAACAAAATGCTGTATCTCATTTCTGAATTTCATGTCTCTCAGATTATTTCTCGTGAAGTTATTTAAAAAAACATACCTGTTGCTTAAGTTTTGCACACCAGTGTATATCGACAACAGTTTTTGATGTTTTTATAAAATTAAAAAGCAGGTTATTAATTCTGATGTAATAAATATAGTAATTATTTACTCGGTTACATTTTTTTATAATTTTATTCCACTTCCATAGCTGAATTTTTCCTTTGACATAAAAAATATCATATGTTTAAATTAAATTAATTAACGATGTCTTATTGAGAATCCATTGCTAAATTCTTTCGCCAATATGACACATACAGAAAACTCATAATGGAAACTCCTTTTAAATAATAAATTTAAAATTAACATAAGCAAGAGAAATTTTTAAAAGAGGAAAAATGTTTTTCAGCTCTAGTTAATATTATATTCACTCACATATTTCTGAAATATTGCTTAAATTGCTTCATATATTTTTGTTTGATCGATTAAACCAATATCTATATATTTTGAGTAATATAATATGTACATTAACTCAACAAAAATATATGAATAAATTTCAAATCAAAATTTTAATAACATTTCATGAACAAATTTTGTCTTAAAGCTGCATTTAAGGATTTCTTTTTATTTTAATTTAATGGAATTTTAAATTACAATTATGTATACATGCGGCCTAACAGTTACCATTTTCTGCTCTTTATGAATATGTAGTTACATATAACAGATTCAAAATGAAATATTTTAATTATAACTTTTTGAAAACCTTCGTATATTTATGAATTTCCATTAAAAATAATTCTTTTTAGTTGAAAGTTGGATAGATTTATTTAAATTACTTTATCCTGATACCAATATTTCTTGGACTTATAATTGAATACTTTCTTTAAAGCAAAATTTTAATGCCAAGAGTTTCTAAGCATTAAATTTATACTGATTGATAAATATTTAAAACTATAAAATAATTGATGTTAAACTTGGTAGCTTTTTCAGTTTAAGTAACAAGAAATCAAATAAACAAATTAATTCATCATTTTGAATTTATTTCATAAGTAATTGAATTGAAAGCCTTAACTTGGATCAATATATAATTCGTATTCTCTTATCATTTATCTATATCTATACTTATAATAAAGCTCAATGTGTGTGTGTTGGCTCTCTACAGGCCAGACCGTTTAACCTATAGCTACCAAATTTGGCACGTGTATAACTTTTAGGTCAGGAATGTGCACCTGGGTTTTATTTTTTCAAATTTTTAATTAGAATTTTATTTATTTAAAAATTAAGCAAAATGTTGGCGTGTTTCTGCTATAACTTCCCAAAATATTACATTATAAATTTATCTTTTAAATACTATCAATGTTTTAACCTTAAAATTAAATTTCTATCTTTAATGAATTTTTAAATAAATATTTTAACTATATTTTTCAACAATTTTTTTCGTACAAAATAAAAATAAAATTTAAGCTGCACGAGCACGTTTCGCATTCATGGGAAAAAATTAGCTTTTTTCAAAGAGTTGCCATCAAATTGATTAAAACTCCAATAAAAAATAAATTAAATCTTTTTGGTAATGAAATCTTCAAAAATACAATTTTCGGCACGTGTCTGTAGGAAATGAAACAAAAATGAAATAATATTTTTTCTAAAAAAAAATTGAAGAAAAATTATTTTATGATCTTTTTTACTCTCTATATTATTAATCCAATAAATGAGGTTCATTTTAAGGCAAGTTTTGTTTAATATGAACAGGATATCCATTCAAATCACGGCCACACAGCTAATTTGTAAACCTTTAGTAAGACACAGATCTGCTAAAATGGTCTAAATGGAAAATGATTATATTTTATGTAATTTGATTCAATAAATGCTCTAATAGATAACGAATTTTTGATTTTACATAAAGCCTCTGCTGTGGAAATCACGATGAACAAAATGTTCTTGAAACACTAATAGTTTAAATAAAAAGAGTTAATTTCCCCTCAACTAAATCAATCACTTAAACTAACTGATTTATGAAAATTTGAATATTACTATTCAATAAAAAAAAGGATAATTTTAGATTTTCCATCGAGCGTTTCAAAGAAAATACGCCAATCAGGTTTCTCAAGATTAATTGGCCTAAGATTATGAAAAGGTTAAGTTTTTCTAAATTTTTAATATTCAAAACTTCATAAATAAATCTTATTTGATCGTGGAAAATAGAAACATTCATTCATTTATTTAAAATTTGTTGTGTCCAGAATATTTCTCAGAATATGATACCTTACTGCATTAAATTTAGACTTCATAATTTTTGGAATATATTTATAGGCCGGAACAAAATATTATTATTGATTTCATTTAAATCCTTTTGAAAGCAAAACTAAAAAACTGAATTTTATGCTGAATCTCAGAAATTTTTGTTAAATTATTCTTTGAGATATTACATAAATTATGAAAAATATTTTGTAGTTCACATAAGACTTAAATACCGAGCGATTCTGTTTGCAATACTCATATTCAATAATAATAATAATAAATAAATAACAATAAAGATGATAAATAATATAAAACGAATGGTTTAATTAAAAAATATCTTTATATTAATTACAATTTCAACATTTCCACTTTAAATTAAAGTTGAAGTTTAGCAAAATATATATTGTAAATTGCACGAAACGATCTAAACAACAGTATAAGTTTGGTATGACTATCAAAATTGGAAGATTAAAAATGTTTTGAATGAGAATCTATTAATAGACAAGTTACTTAAAATATTTAATTGAAAATTGTAGCGAGCGGTAATACTGGCGAACCGGCTGGTCGCCAAAGGCGGCTAGTATATAATAAATCTGAATAAAGCTAACATGCTTTTTGCATAAATAAACTATAGGACTATATTCGCAGATGTGGCATTTTAATGATAATTTTCAAAATTGAATGAATTGCCTTTTATATAAATGATTAAAATCTCATAAACGATGTTAAATATATGAAGCCCATTAAAAATAAATGCTTACATGAAAATTTTATTATATAATATATTATTTGATATCAGTTCATATATTATATTTACATTTTATCTTTTTTCTTTTTTCTTTCTCTTACTTATTCTTATTGACTACCTTATAGAGCAACGTTAAATATATAAGACAGAAAAATATATGTTATCTGTAAAAATATACTAATGTTTGAAAACCTTATTTACATTAAATTAATCAGTGCAACATGGATAAAATAAAATAACCTGTAATCTTACAATTGTGTACTAGGAATTTAATAGGAAAGAGGATTCCTGTTATTTTTGTTTATTTTTTTCTCGTCTAAGAAATACGATGTGTTTGTAATTTAAATTGATTTTAACAATATTTTAATCAATTTAATTAACAATGGATTATTAAATAATAAATTCAAATGAATGATCATTTATATATAGAGATAGTAATAAATATAGTGAAATAAATAATAATTTTTGATAGATAGATTGCCGAATAACAATTGATACACATTGTTTAAGAACTCAATCCATTGTTCATTGCTTTTAAAGCTTCTATTGGATAATGAACATCTCAATTTGGCAATTTCAGTAAGTTGCACAGATTTCTACGAATCATATTTATTTCGCGGTTTTATGTAATCAGAACATGGACCGAAGTTTCTTTTTACTGAGAATTGTAGGTTAGACACATTTTATAACAAAAATTAATCGCTTCACTTCCTTTAGTGCACAAACTAGTCGGCATATCTATCGTCAGCATGAGGAATTTCTTCACGAACAAAATGCTATGTATGCATGGCATTTTGTTATTCGTCTGGAAATCCAAGGAAAAGCCGATACTTCTCCTGCAATATTTGAGCAAGGGAGATTTGCACACATGAAGGTGTGGGAGGGGGAAGTAAGAGGTATAGCCAGGGATATTGGTTATCCTTAATTTCAGTTAAATCATTTAAATATAATTCCATATTAATGATATTGCGAAATTTCTAAATATTCAAGATGCTTACTATAATTGCCTTGTGTATGTTTCGATCATTATATACATGAAACCTTCTAATAGAGATCAGACCCATGACTTCAAGGTTCTACTAAAGATATAAATGTGTGTTTCAACTATTTTATAAACTTAGAATGATAAATTTTACTTTTTTCCATTTCGTAAATTACAGAGATTATTTGTTAACATTCAACAACGCAGAAACTCACGAGAGATCAATAAGAATGGTTTGTATTTCAAGGTAATGTTGGAAATTTGATAAAAAAAAATGCGAAAATTCAGAAAAAATGAGTAGAATTCTTAAATTAATATCATTAAAAAGACATTTTTCTTATATTTGCAAACGGCCTAAAATTTATTTTTTGAATTTATATTTTTGGCAGTTATTGCGGTAAAACGCTAGAATTTAGCTAAGTTTTTAATTAAATAAATGTCTTATTAAAAAGTTAGAAAAGAAACTCACTTTGAGTTGCACGTTCTCAACTTCCATGTTAGCTATGCGGCAAATTTAGTTATTGTAAGTCAAACAATAGGTCTAGTCTGTCGAGCGTCAAAAAAATTACATATACACATATTCATTATTAATAGAGATGGTCGTTCTTCAGTACCAAAATGATATCTCAAATTTTTAATATTTCAAAGAGTTAAAAGGAGTTTAGTACATTTTTATGAACTACATAAGTTTATTAAATGACATATTTGCTAAGGGAAGTGAAGAGGAAGGATAACTTTTATACCAAACTCAAGAGAGCATGTATAAAAGGCTTTTAGAAAACAACTAGGTATTCCTCTCGAAGCGACTCAAATGCATAGAAATATATCCATGCTGTCGCTTTATGGGCTTTTACAAATATTTATCAAAATGCTAATACTTGATAGAGTTATATCAATTTATCAGAAACTAACTGATATACCTGGCATTACTCTGGATTACAGTTTTTTCATGTAAAATAATTCTAACGTAAAAACGTTAGGGTAAAATATTATAATATATAAAAATTAAATTTTCTTCTATTTTTTTATTATTTTATCGCACCGTTATAATTAAAATTATTATAACAATTAAAAATAAAGATTTTTAAAAACAACCAATACATTTTTTCATAAGTTATTAATATTTGCTATATTAGTACTGCTAATTTTCTTCAAAAATGTTGAAGTATAAGAAAAGTTGTATTCTTTGAGTGATTGAATTAAGCTTACATTTAAGTAGATTTAAATCACAATTTTAAGATAAATAAATCTTTGTCAATGGATATAATAAAATGAAAGAGACATTAAAACGCTTTTATAGTCAATGGGTAAAAAAGGCAAATTATTTTTTATTTATTTTTACTTAATTGAACGTTTAATTAATTTTGTGATTTGAAAAGATAATAGTATTCTTAAATAATAAATGTACAGAATTTGATTGAATACTGTTCAGTGTAGGAGATGTGAAACATATGTAAATAATCACAATGACTTATATTAAGATAAGATGACTGTAAGAGTAAAACTTACTCTAAATATAATAAATATGTTTGAAACCTTTGGATATTTCTGTATTAGCATGTCTTTCTAAATGACTGTGAGTAAATAATACCGTATATTAATTACTATTAAAATTGTTCTATTAGGCTATAACATTTATATTAATGTTGATAAATAATATCAATGCCTTTGAATTTCCAAACTTCTCTCTATCTTTCTCTCATTTTTATTTCCTATTGCTAAGCCTAAAAATATTTATCAATGGTTACTGAAACTGTGACATTTAGTTAATATTAAATATTTATGAATTTTTTTTCCTTTGTTCCTTTAATTTTTCAAAATTTTTATTTTTGAATATGGCTAAGTTTTTTTATTATTGAAGATCAGTACATTCCACCAGTTCCTTTAATTTAAGAAAATTAATTTGAAAGTTAATCCATCAGTTTTTTAGTGATAAAAACCCGATACTGTATTTCAGAAAATATAATTAATTTTATTTGATTTCTCTGACACTTGCTGTCTCATGCATTTCTTATAATAATTCAATATAATTTATTATCCTATTGTCATTTTGAGCCTCAAAGATCTTTTCGTTGAAATTATGCTTTTTTGTTCTAAACTCTTTACCAACGAATCCGTTTCCATCGCTCTTAAACGACAGACATCTGATCACCCCCCCAAACCACCAGGAGTAAATGTAATATTCATATATATTTTTTCAGTACCAGATACATTAGCAACGGAGTAGTTTCAGTATTCCCATTAATATACTACTACATATTCCTATCAATATATTAACTACATAGTTATTATTGTTAAAAAATAATAATAACTATGTAGCCGAAACGTCATCAATCTATGTAGATAATCCAATCAGTCCTACAAAACTAAGTTGACTGTATTACAACAACGAGTGAACATTCTTTCGCATGAAAGTCCATATATCCCTGGAGAATAAACAATATTATCTACATATTTAGTGCTAAATTGTCAGGAAAGAGAAAAAAATGAGGGAATTAAGAGCGTGGAGAAAATTAAATGCATTGGAATACTGAATTTCCTCTCAGCATTGAGAAGAATTTTTAACTCTTGGATGGGGCAGAATTAGGGAAATGAACTAGATCTTGTGGCTCTGTGCCAAGATGAATTTAGTATTAAGTATTTAGTATTTAGTATTAATGAATGCAGCTAATTTATTTTGATTTGTTCAATAAAACATAGCACAATTTGTAGCAAGATTTATGATGTATAATTAAGAATTTTTATTATTGATATTGTCAAGTTTTGAGATATTTTTTTTGAATTAAAGGATAAAGAAATCTGTGTTCAATTTTATCTTATAATAGTTATATGAACTGCTGGATATACATTTTTTATTTACTGTATTTTCATATTTCTAATTAGAGATAATTCATTAATTTCCATAACAAATTGTTCATAATGTAATAGTATTGATCTATGATGTTATAAGAAATATCATTAATTGCATTTTTCGTTTCTTAAATATATAAATTTTTAACTACCTGATTTATAATAAATGATTGAAAAGTATCCATTTTTAATACATGCGAAAACAATGGTATTGCATATATGGTTTATAAAATAGTTTTTGAATACCTACTTACAAACCTGTTTTTATTAAGATACTAGCCGCCTTTGGCGACCAGCCTGTTCGCCAGTATTATTGCTCGCTACAGTTTTCAATTAAATATTTTAAGTAACTGGTCTCTTAATAGATTCTCAAACAAAACATTTTCAATTTTCAATCTTCAAATTTTGATAGTCATACCAAAATTATACTGTTGTTTAGATCGTTTCGTTCAATTAACTATATATATTTTGCTAATTTGTTGTCATTTACGGTAAAACTTCAACATTAATTTAAAGTGGAAACGATGAAATTGCAATTAATGTAAATATAATTTTTAATAAAACCAAGCGTTTTATTTTATTTATCATCTTTATTGTTATTTATTTATAATTATTATTATTGAATATGAGTATTGCAAACAGAATCTCTCGGTATTTAAGTCTTATGTCAACTACAAAATATTTTTCATAATTTATGTAATATCTCAAACAATAATTCAACAAAAAATTTCTCAGATTCAGCATAAAATTGAGTTTTTAGTTTTGCTTTCAAAAGGATTGAAATGAAATCAATAATAATATTTTGTTCCGGCCTATAAATATATTTCAAAAATTATGAAATCTAAATTTAATGCAGTAAGGTATCATATTCTGAGAAATATTCTGGACACACCAAATTTTAAATAAATGAATGAATGTTTCTATTTTCCACGATCAACTAAGGCTTATTTATGAAGTTTTGAATGTTAATAATTTAGAAATACTCAAAATTTTCATAATCTTAGACCAATTAATCTTGAGAAACCTGCGCGCTGATTGGCGTATTTTCTTTGAAACGATAGATGGAAAATCTAAAATTATCCTTTTTTTATTGACCAGTAATATTCAAATTTTCATAAATCAGTCAGTTTAAGTGATTGATTTAGTTGATTGGAAATTAATTCTTTTTATTTAAAATATTAGTGTTTCAAGAACATTTTGTTATTCGTGATTTCCACACCAGAAGTTTTATGTAAAATCAAAAATTCGTTATTTATTAGAGCATTTATTGAATCAAGTTACATAAAATATAATCATTTTCTATTTAGACCATTTTAGCAGATCTATTGTGTTCGTGCGTCAACAAAAATAAAATGCAGAAAACTTATTATGAAACTAAATCTTATTACATTATAGATAATATTATCAAATTAACATCAACTTATTTTCATTCAAAATTCTAGCATCGTTTTTCAATAACAATTTAAAAGTTCCAAAAATATCACTGTTGCCAATCTGAATTTCACAACTATTTACAAAATAAAATTTATAATTATTAAAATAATCGTTAGCTACTTTTAAATAAAATATTTACGATTTATGTCGCAACAGATCTGTGTCTTACTAAAGGTTTACAAATTAGCTGTGTGGCCCTGATTTGAATGGATATCCTGTTCATATTAAACAAAACTTGCCTTAAAATAAAACTGATTTATTGAATTAATAATATAGAGAGTGTAAAAGATTATAAAATAATTTTTCTTGAATTTATTTTTTAGAAAAAGTAATATTTCATATTTGTTTCATTTCCTACAGACACGTGCCGAAAATTATATTTTTGCAGATTTCATTTCCAAAAAGAATTTGTTTTTAATTGGAGCTTTAATCAATGCGATGGCAACACTGAGAAAAAAAGCTATTTTTTTCCCATGAATGTGTGCAGCTTAAGTTTTATTTTTATTTTGTACGAAAAAAAGTGTGGAAAAATATAGTTAAAATATTTATTTAAAAATTTATTAAAAATAGAATTTTAATTTTAAAGTTAAAACATTGGTATTATTTAAAAGATATAATGTTGATCTTTAACTTCATGCAAAAATCTTTTTTGTGCTGTAATATTTTCGGAAGTTATAGCAGAAACACACCAAAATTTCGCTTAATTTTTAAATAAATAAAATTCTAATTAAAAATTCGAAAAAATAACCCCTAGGTGCACATTCCCGGGCTCCAAGATATACACGTGCCAGATTTGGTAGCTGTAAGTTGAATGGTCTTTCCTGTAGAGAGCCAACACACACACACACACACACACACACACACACACACACACACACACATTGTGCTTTATTATAAGTATAGATAATATTTGTCGATATCAAATTTTAGAGCTTGTGTTACAGAGATACAGTAATTAAAGGCAGCATATAAGAATAATTAAAAATTAAATTAGTGCAACCAATATTTCTAATAAATAAAAAATAAAATATTAGATTATAAAAAAAATTATGATAGCCAATTAGTAGTTTTTCTATTTGATTTCCGCTCGTAACTCAAGTAGAATATGAATCTCCTGGTAAATTTCTTAGAAGGAATAAGCTATGTAAAATTTAATTCATAAATGATATCATATGCAAATAGTTACAAGAAATAAATGTTCTGAGGTGTCTTAATGCTCTACTTGAAACTTCGAAAATCGTTCAAAATATCGAATATTTTTTATTGCTTCAAACTGTTCTCTGATCCTTTATCTTTCAAACGATACCTAAATGTTGTCAATATTCGGAATATTTCTCGAGTTATAATTATTTTTCTCGAGGTACTTTTACTAAAAACTCTAGTTTCGGTTTTTTAAACTCATTTTATGAAGAATGATATTTTTGCACTATGTTGCTTCATTCAAACAATCATAACTCAACAAGAAATTAACCAAATACAATTATTTATATACAAAAATAATTTGTAAATAACATTGGATGTTTTGTGCCTCAATCAAAGTTATATTTATAGAAATAAATTTTTAACAGCTATTTAAAAGTTAAAATTACAGAAAAAATCTCGCTTTCTCTATTTATTGTTAAAGAAAAAAATTGGCAAAAAAATATATATATTTTTATAACTTGATTGAGGCAGACAACACGAAGACTAATATTAGGCTTAATTTCCAACTAGAACTGTGTGTTTGTACAAATTAGAATTTAAGATATCATGTTTCCAAAAAATATGCTAATTAGCTCATTATATATTATTTAATTAATTAATAATTAGTGTAATATGTTTTTTTCTTCACTGAAAAGAGTTTAAACATATATTAATGACATACTGTGAAAAAACTGGAATTTTTAAGTTAAAATTTTAAAATAATCTTCTAGTGCGTACGTACACCTTTTAAAATAAAAAAGCATAATTTAATCAACATATTTTAAAATTACACAATCACATATTTTTATTTGAAACATAGATTTTTTAATTGTTAAATTTTTATTTGCATGCTTCCCTTAAATCCATACAGAGCACTTAACTCTCTACATATATACTACATTATCCTGATTTCTTTTTATTTAAAGCTACGATGGAAGTGAACCCACTTCACGATGCAGGTAATGAGATGAGCAAAAAATGATGCTGACGTCAGGCGGGGGGATAGGCGTAAACTCTCTCAGGGGAACGTTGAGTCAACACCTCCCGAATCTATCTATTCATCGAAGCGAACAGTTGCAAAATATTGCCGCTTATCACGGTCTATCGCTCCTTCAGATCGAAATGGAAGGTCTTAAAGCTGCGAGGAGATTCGTGTGTAATGGAGTTCATCATGTTCTACCAAAAGCTGGTAGCTTATCACTTGCATTGAAATTAATTGGAGGTCCAATAGCTCGGGACACAGCTGTCTGGGGAGAAGAAAAATAAAACGCTGTCAAGACATGCGTAGTGATAGGTTATTTCAGTTTATTTGTTTTTGGAGCAGTTTATTAGTTATTAGTTGTATAATCGCAAAAATATAAGATCTGTTAAGATTTAAATATAGTTTGCATCAGTTTTTAAGATAATAATTAATATTCTTATATCTCGTTTATTTATGTTGTATTTGAGAACTTATAAATAATATGTACCTCTACTAAAAATGAAATTTAATATGTGTATTTATGTGCATGAATTTGGAGTTTTGGAGTTTTTTTTTCTGTGGGCGAATGTGGGGAAGAAGTGCCTTCCCACGAACGCCAAAATCAATTTTTAATTAATAATTTATATTAATAAAAAAGATGAATTTCTGTGTGTATGTGTGTTTGCGTGTGTGTGTGTGTGTTGGTTCTCTACAGGCCAAACTATTTGATCTATAGCTACCACATTTGACATATACCTAGTAGAGTAGGAATATAAGCCCGGGCGCGAGTTGTATGAAAATTTAATCAGAGTTTGAATTGATTATAAATTAAGCTTAATTTTTGAATTTTCTTCAATAATTTCAGAAAATATTATCGCACAAAAATTGGTTTTACAATGTTTGAAAATTTGAGAAAAAAATGGTCTTTCCATGACACCAATTTAATAGTTGTGAAGAGTTTTGCTGAGTTTTAACAACTTCTTAAAATATTTTTTTTTCCTATTTTCGAACTATAGATTGCATTGTTACCCTGAAATTCAAGCTGTTATTATTGTTCCGTTAAATATATAATTGAGTCACTTCCCTCAATTGTCAAAAACTAGAAAAGAAGGACACTGCTTAATATCTCTGTAGTTTATATG
This sequence comes from Argiope aurantia, assembly GCA_026543865.1. Taxonomy (NCBI): domain Eukaryota; kingdom Metazoa; phylum Arthropoda; class Arachnida; order Araneae; family Araneidae; genus Argiope; species Argiope aurantia. The sequence continues at coordinate 227,495 of JAPMOR010004709.1, forward strand.
ACAAAGTAAGTGAAGCTGCAGCACAGCGAAATTTAGAAGACAGATGAATGCTACAATTAAATTTTTAATAATTTCACTTTTTTACAATACGATAACTTTAATGTCAGACAGTTTGGCGGAATCAAACAGAAGACTTTATATTTAAATAATATACTTGAATTCAAATATAAATAATATTCATACCGAACCACCTGACCGCCTGAAGCTATTAGCATGGAATAAAAATATTTTTTAATGAATCTAATAATTAGAGCATTACATAGTTTAGATACATCATTTATTATTTTTTTTTGTTTCTGATTTTATTCTTTCAAATTTTTAAAGTTATCATTTAATTTAATTTATAATTTTTATTTTCATACTTCTATTTCTGTCAATACATTTGTACTTTTGTAAACAGGAAAGCAAATATATACATATATCTGCTGCTTTTATTAACGTTGTATAATATTTAATTTGTCAATTTTTTTCTTTACGACTGACCGGCAAAAGGTTTTCTAAAGTTTGTTTATTAAAAATAAGAAAAAAAAATGAAATTTAAGCATACGAAGCAAATGATCTAAAATTGAAATATGAATTCCGACTTCAATCCGACATTTCATACTAAAGATTTAATCCTTTAAAGAGAAATTATTTTCATTTGATATTATTTCATTGAATGCAATGAAATTTTAAAGTCAATAAACTGATTTTCTTATATCAACCGACACATTTTTAGCAAAAAATATTTTTTTTTCTGAGAATTTAGGATTGCTTGTTAATAAATACAATCCAGCCCTGGTGGAACAAATCATGACGAATAAGTTAAACAGGTTGGAAGTTTCATGTCTTCTAACACTTGTATTTGTACCAGATTTAATAAGTCTGGTGCTAAAATATGACGAAAGTAAGAATGTATACTTCAAAGTGATTTCCTTTGTTTTAAAATATTCTTAAAAGTAATTTAAAAAGGTTCTGCGCAATCCGAAATATTTATGAACATAACCAATTTTTACCCGACACTCGCGCAACAATATTAGGAGAGGACTTATGTTGGAGTTCCAAAGACCACACTAGCCATATTCTAAATTTCCCACTAGGTGGTACAAACCGCCATTGGAGTGGATGGAATTAGGCTCTACTTCATTAATATGCCACCAAGGGAGGAATAATCTGCTTATGTACTTTGCAACTTCTTATACACATATCTAATAAATAATTACTGAATTTAATAAAAAAATCTTTATAACTATAAAAAATGATAATTTTTAAAAAATATATATACTTCTATGTTTGCAGGTTCATTTTCGATTTTGGCATATATAATATACTTTTACAGTTATAGAGTCTCAAGTTAATCTCTAAATAGCGAATTATTTATTACATCAAACACCAGTGAAATACGCCATTAGAATTTTTTTTTAAATAACTCTCAATGGAATTGGTAAAAAGGAGTTATGTAAGAATTGATTTTTAATATTCACATGCATATATCTGATGTCAGAATTAATGTTAATATAAATACATAATGACTGACTAAAATTCATTAGAAATTAATTACTTTCAGAATATTAAATAAAAACTTAAAAATATTTTTTTATGTATAGGTCTTCTTATTTAAAAATTCATTAAAAAAAGACAATAAATAAATCCAATAATCAAATTTACAAAATCTGATGTTTTGATTTTTCAAATTAATTTAATATCGACATTTCCTGTTTTCATTTTTTTATAATTGAAATAAAAGCAAATGCATAAGAGTATTCATGCGAGTAACAAATTTAACATCGAAAATTGGATTTTGTAAGAAATTTTTTTATGACTGGAAATTGAATTTTGAATCATGAATATTGAATTGCTTGAAAAATATTAAATAATAAGTTTCTTAAGTAGTTTTTTGTAACTTAATATGCTCGGAACTGTTTTATTTTTTTTATTTACAATGTGTTAAGTATCTTCTTTCAGTTCAAAATTACTTTTTTTCTATCAATCTTATGTTTATAATTAAAATAGAAAAAAAAAAAACTTTTTTTTTTCTATTCTTAAAAAATATATCTTGTAACTAAACTGCAGAGTTCTTTGAAAAAGAAATTTCTGTATGTTAAAAAGTGTAGTATGACATCATATAAGATAAATCTATTTGTCAAAATAAAAATGTTATCACATATTATTAATTCAAAACTCAATAATGTTTTTTTAACAAATATTTATGCAATTCTATATAAAACCCAATAACAAATAAGAGTTTTCCTATATATATATTAAAATATATGCATAGAAATTTCAGAAACATATTTGAATAAAGTACTTTACACCTAATTTTTAATTTAAATTCCCTTCTTAGACATCATTAATGAAAATTAATTAATTATTGTTTATTTATTTACCAAAATGATGTCTTTATTCATTTCCAAAATCTAATAAATAAAATCTCAATTCATCGTTTTATAAAATTATTAAAAAATATCTAAGTAAAGACAAAAAAAAAAACGTATGGAAACCTTAAGATTTACTCTTATAATAAAAATTAATTTCTAATGGGTGGATTAAAAATAGCTTAGTACTAATTCTGCTTAAAATGATACAACTAGGAATGATAGCCTTGAATGAGGCACTTTTATGTTTTAGTTACTTTTGTATGACTCAATATATTTTAAATAAAATAATTTAGTGTATTTACATATATTATTATTTTTTTAATTTTCATGAAATCTCTTGCAAAGCTGATTTCTCTCAAAATATAAATCATTTAATAATTTTTTTAAAAAAATTGTATTTCTGACAAATTATTGTGTTACTTCTTACGGTTATTTTACATACAGGAAAAATTAAAACCTTCTTGATGCCTGTAACTGTTAACAAATAATAATGTATCAGAATTATTTCCACCGGTGATACTAATTCAAATAGAATTGAGATATTACTCCAATATCTAATTATCATGCACATAATTAGATGTTTTCATATGTATGAGTATATTTTTTTCCATAACCCAAAATTTGAATTGTCTATTTTTAATTTAAAATTGAAAAATATATAATTTTGGCAGAGTGTTTTGCCAGTGTATTATCATCAAATTTCTCATTACAACTCGGAGACTTTAAAAAAAAGCATTGTTTTTATCATAATAATAATAATATGCATTAGTATCATATTATTATTATTTATCATATTATTAATCATTATTATGTATTATTATTATTTATCATTA
>JAPMOR010004721.1:0-20516 GCA_026543865.1 Argiope aurantia
AAACTAAAATAATCTTCTCTGAAATCAGTGATAATGCATTTTGGTTACATATCCGCTTACTTATTCAGTTCTTACCTGCTACCCCATTAAAGAATAATTACAGATGAAGCATCTTAAATTGCTGAAATTATATCAATAGCACTTGACGTAGAAGTTTTTTTTAATAAAGAGTCTTGGCTATAAAACATCCAATATAATTAGTTATTTGTTGTAAGTATTTGAAAATATATATATATATATATAGAGAGAGAGAGAGATTTTTTTTTAAAAATCCCAATGTAGAATTACTGAAATTACATAAATAATACTTTAAGTAGATTTTTTTTAAAAAAAGAGTCCGCCACATAAAATTTATTCAATATTATTACTTATTTGTTTTAAGTCATAGGCAAAAAGGTATAGATATTATTTAGAACCCCATTTTTATTAATATATGCTTAATATTGAAAATATATTAGATAACTAAAGATTATAGTAATCATGTATTTTTAAAAGAATTGATAAATAATTGGATATATAGCATTGTTTGCCTTAACAAGCATTTTTTTTTCTAATTTTATATTTATAAGAGAAAGTGTGTTAAATACAACAAGAATTGGGAAATAATTATTTTCAGTATCCCTTAATTACAGAATAATCAATTTCCGAATGAAATATCGATTTTTAAAAGAATCTAATGGAACTTTTCCAAGAAAAGTAATAAAATATCTTTTTTTAAAGATATATTCCACTATACCTAATGTTTTGTAAAATAAATAAAAGAACGCTTTAAAAAAATAGTTTCCCTGAGTATCTCACACAATTCCCAGCCAAAAGTAATGCGGTATTACATAAATGTTTTGAGCCAAGTTATCCATCCTATTGTAAATGGAGGCTTTACAACTGTTACCTACTGCGAAGATATCTCATCAATCATAACTAGCAACGGGAAGCACTTATTCCCTTACCATTATGCAAATGAATTGCGTACGGTTTCAGTTTCTCACATCGCCCGACTCACCGAATGGGTCTCTCTCTTTCTTTGTTTGGGACGACGAATTTATTTTTCTGCCCATTTTAAGAGGGAAAAAAGGCAAAGTGTTCTCCTTTTTACTTAACGGTCCTTTATCTTCAAAGCGATTACTGACGTCAGCACCAATCGATACTTCATTGGGAAAGATGATTAAACGAGGGCGAATGGCCGCCACTAGGGGTGAATGGGTTATTTTCGTAATTGAGAGTATTTGCTGAAAAGGATTTAATCAATGTTCGAGACCTACAAGCGGAACTTTGCAATTGTGGGAAATGATTCTAGCCCATCCAAATACGTGCAATCCAATAACTTTGCTTAATGAAATCGTTTTTGTTAATCTGTAATTGCGAATTTGGTTTCGAATGGCATTTTTTAATGGTAAGACTTAATCGCTTTTTGGAAATTTACCCATTCAAGATTAAGTACGTTTAAAGGCAGTTCTACTAAACATTTGTAATAATGGCCTATTCTGACTTCTTTACACATCCGTATCCCTGTTTATTTGTACTTACTAATCCTATTGTCATATATTTAATTGGGGGCTGTAAACATGAGAATGCATTTGTATAACAATCCACGATAATTATTCAGGTATTACAATACAAGCACGTAAAATGAATTGAATGATGTTGAAATGTAACTTCGAATGAAAGTTAAAAAATTCTAATTAGGTTACTATTGAAATTCTAATTAACCTTTGATATTTTTTTTATTTTCTTTATTTAACGACTTGTTACTTTAATACCATAAATGCTTTTAAAAAACCATGTCTTCCCTAATAATTTATTTCTCTATAATTATGATTTTTCCATCAATGCAAATTACATGAAAGAAAAATGATACTTTATTAATCTGAGATTAAATCTTTGAATTTTATTACCTTAAACTTTGAAACAAATTGTAGTTTATTATTAATGAAGGAAATGAGGAAACCTTCAAAAGGCACCACTTGCAAATTGAAATTATACATTAAAGTATTATTAGGATAAGATTTATTTTGATAACTTTATACTATGATCTTTTATTACTGCTCAAAAAATACTTTTAATATTGTTATGAATAACTTATATTATAATTTGTTTGCATAAAGGTCTTTAATAAGTTTTATTTTTTAATCATTTTATTTAGCCCTTTGTAGACATACATCGACGTGGTCTCGAAAAAAATATTTTAAGTATTATTATAAACTGATTATAAAAAAAAGTATTTTTATATTTAGCAAATTAATTTCTGGAATAAAGAGTGATAAATATGTTTTTAATTTAATATTCAGAATTAACTGGAAAGGGACATGAATATACATATCACAGAATTAAGAGTGAAAAATTTCTTGAAATATTTCCAAGTATATATATCTCTAAAATAATTTTATGCAAATTAAACTCCTTATTAATATTTTTATGACATATAATAATGGAATTCCTCCGGGTTTAATCAAATTATTTTATTTAAATTGTGAATTTATATTTATATTTAATATGGTAGCTCTAAAAATGCTACATTGCAAAATACGCATAATTTGATTATTATCATCTTAACCACACTCTTTGTAGAGAAATAAACCGGAAGGAATTCAAAATCCAAAGTATTGTTTGTTTTAAATATGAGGCATATTTATATTGTCCGATTTTCTATCAAGATCTGCTGAAAAGAACTAAAAATTGGAATTCTGTTTTTCAAATTTTATTGTAAACAAACAATATGGACCCTTATAATTCATTAATGGTATTCTTTGAACATGTTAGTATCAGTTTACAAAAAATAGAAGTGTTAAAGTATTGAATAGTTCCCTCATTTTTTTTAGAAAATACTCGTAATATTCGCACAGACAGCGATAATCTGTTAGATATTGAATATGAGAGAGCCCTTGTGACATTGAATCTAAGTCCATTTAATTATTTTCTACTGTAATAAAAATGACTAACAATAATTCATTCAAACATCTTTAGCAAAGTTTTAAATCCAATAATCATATCATAAAAACTAGTCTGGAAAAAATCAGAAACCAGGAGTAGAACCTGTTTGATGAGCCGAAATATTACTGTTTGAGAAGTGCCTAAATTTTGCCTAACCAAAGAACATGTTTGTTTATATTTCAGAAAAAGGAAATCATTTTGATAAAAAAAATGATGTAACTAATTTGGCTGGCATTTTTATCAATTTTATAAAATTTTTATCATAATTATATATATTTTTTAATATCTCATTTTATAATGAAATCATTTTGGCAAAGCTTCGACCTCACTCGCGAATATCACACCGGTTTGATAACACTTCAAATGAATGCTATTCTTGCATAGATTTGGAAATATTTTAAACAGACAAAAAAAAAAAACGGTTAAAAAACGGACAATATTTTTTATGATGAGTTTAAGTCGTACCGTGCCGATTTTAAAACGAAATCGTGAAAAAAGAGAAGACAGGTCGATTGAACACACTCAAGAATCGTTCATAAGAAGATCCAGTAATAAACGAGGTAGGGTTAAACGTTTATGTGTACGGAGCGAAGATTCCGAACTACAGGGGCATAATTGTGGGATTATGTCAGGACTCTGCTCTTTTTGCAAGGCACTTACTGGGAAAAAGAAGTAGATTCAAATGGCAAATACACGAAATGTTGTCAACAAGTTTATCAATTTTAAAAAGCCGGAAATATATCATGATTCCAGGTTTCAATTTCTAATTATCGACATAATTCAGGACACGTTCTCTTCCCTAACATGTCTTTTTTCTGCCGTCGATTGTTCACGCTTCTAGCCACTCTTTCCCTAAATTTTTCTAAATAGTGATTTTTTTTAATTCTGTTTTTATGATATAGTTCCAAAATTTGAAAAATTGTGAGAAAAGCACATTTTTTTAAAAATTTGTTTCTATGATGGATGTATATAGTTCCTAAATGAGACGTTATTTGTGTTTCCGAACTTTCCTAAAGTTCAATTTTCGAGTGTACTTTTTGCCTTACATTTATTATTTATTTCATTATTTTATCTTATTTTGGGATGGAGTGTATTTGAACATACCTGCTTTCAGACATTTTTTTTTTGTAAATATCAAATTCTTATTCTATTTCAGTAGTGTAGCTTCTAAATTTGAACCATTCTGAGAAAAGCACAATGTTTTTGAATTTGTTTTCGTTTGTAAATATCTAATTTTTTGTTCTGTTTCTATGGTATAGTGCCCAAATATGAAAAATTGTGAGAAAAGTAATTTTTTTTATTTGTTTCTTTAGTAAATATATATAATTATTTAAATGAAAGGTTATTTGTGTTTACAAAGAACTTTGATGCAGGTGATTTTTGCGAGTGTACATTTTGCTTTACATTTTTTTTTTTATTTCTTTCATAGTTTTATCATATTTTGGAATAAATTAAATCTGAATATATCTGTTGTTAGATTAAAGTGGTCATTGTCATCATTGCCAATCATCATTGTCAATAATAACTGTATTATTTGCGAAACATTACAAATGTTAATAAGATTTTAAAAGATAGAATTTTTCTCGCATTTTGGTGACAAAAAGTATACTATATGATTTTAAATTTATTGAGCAATTTTGAACAAAAAATATTCATATAAACTTGTGACAACACTATATTCTTTTTGGTAGATGTTTCGTTGATCATGGAATTGAGTTTTGTCCTACACGTTTAGCTAATATTTCTTTAAACGTAGTTAATAGGCAATAGATATCGAAAAAAAAATTGATTAATTATCCAAATTATTATTTATTATCCATTCTAAAATCGATTTCATTATCCGAAAATAATACATCATTAGTAATAAGGTCTTTCAATAAAGTAAAACAAAAATATATTTTATATAAATTTAATTTTTTATATCTATTAATAATTTGTATGTTTATTATTAATTACATTCAGTCCTCTTGAAATTTTAACAACATGAAAACATCTTCATATACTTTCAATTATTAAAATGGTAAATCATAATCATATATGAATAATATATTATCTTATAACTATAAAAAGATAAAAGAAAGGTGTAAGCTAATGCGTATTCTTCATAATAAATATTTTTATTTGATGTGCTTTGTGGAATTTATTTCAAAATTCATTTTGAAACGTGTTCTGCTTTCAGATCGTGTGCATTTCTTACCGCATTATTTAGGCTGCATACGAAATTCGATATACTGAAGTATACTGGAATACGAAAACATGTTTAAGGAAAATAAATATATTCTAATTTAGTTTTAAACATTCAAACATTTTCTAGAAATGTAATTAATATGCACTATATGTCTGTAGAAATATCTTTCCTGTTATACGCCTGTTTGCATTGTTAATTCATTAGTATTTAATTCTGAAATCTGTTCCCTCAGGCTGTAATGAATTCTTCTGGATATAAATATATTTGTTGTCTTATATCCCCTTTGAATATACTTTTCTTGCATATTATGAATAATTTATTTTAGAAATTTTATTCTCATATTCTATTTTTTGTATTGATATTTAGTTATTTTTTTCATATCTAGTTTATTGTTTTTTTATTTGAAATCTATTTTAAATAAAACTTACAAAATGCCTACGATACATTTAAAATCTATTAAATGCAATTATATCTTATTTTTTATTTAATGAAACAGACAAGACATGCGGGATCGATTTATGAATAAAAAACGTATTTCATACATTATCTTATTATTATACTAAAAATTAAATTAAAATTTTCTTTCAAATTTAAGAATTAAAAAAATCAGTTTAATAGATGTTTGAAAATATGGATATCTGTGAATATTATATTCCATTTAATTAAGATACTTTCACCAATAATAATATATATATTCATAAAATTCTTCTGTAGAAATTTATATAAAATGTATAACTTATTTTGTCATTAGAATTTTAATATAACTAAATATTGCAATAAAGGACGATAGGTACCAACCATTTATATTAAGGAACAATTTTAAAAACTTTAGTTTTTATTTTATCTTTAGCTTAATTTGGAATTACGATTCACTTTTGTGAAAAAGAGAAATTAGTAAGGAATAAGGGAGTGATCAGTCAGTGCGAAGACCCAGGTTTCCACATTATAATAACCGGATTTCCTGCGGATGGCAATGAAAGAAAAGAAAGCTCTCGTTTCCTGTTTTGAACTCAAATTCACAGCAGATAATTCTTAAAATAATCTTTGTCTAATAGAAGTAAACTTTAAGGAAGTCATGCCTAGAATTATTTGCCACAGATAAATTAAAATAAAGTAAGAGATTACCTTCAATTCACTTTTCCATTCTCATTCCGCTGAAACATCCAGAACAAGAATATGGTCAAATAAATTAAATATTCTATTAAAAAAATATGCTTGTTTGCATGTCAGTTTCATTGAACAACCAAATCATTGTATCAAATAAAAAATATAAATATCAGAAATGAAAGCACAAATATGGAATGGAGGTAAAACTGTGGAATATGTCATTTTAACTTCTGTTAAGAACTTCAACCTAATGTAAACAAAAACAATTTACCTATCAACCGCCGTCTTAACATTATTTTTATTATAGCAGCAAACACAAAAAATTAGTTACATTGGAAATTGTAAATTTCTGTTAATCGCCATCTCCTTATTGCATGCTCATTTAAATTCTATTTTTAGGTTTGTGATATTTATGTGGACATTTGAAGATCAATTTTAACCATAAAAATAATAAATCCATACTTTGGAACCTATAATCTCCCCCCAAAAAATTTTCAATAAGCGATGAATATGGAATACTGGAAGGGTGATATTCCATATGTTTTCCTCTTAAAATAATAACGATTAGATAAAAAGGTTTCAGGAAGAATCAGGTACGAAATCTCAAAGCTGATGAAATATTCAAGTTAAATCTGACACTTCAAGTATCCCTAAAATGAAAAAAACGTCAAACACCAAGGAAACATTTTGTGATAGAAACTTACTTGATGACACCAAAAAAAGAAGAGCGGGACGCATTTTTATTCCGTGAAGAAATAATTAAAACTTGATATGCTGGTAACTCAAGCAGATGTAATTTGTAAAAGTTCGCCAGTATTTCATTACTCTCGTCTTAATTCTATTTACTACCATTAAGATTTAAATTTATTTTTATTACAAATGTATAGTCAAATAGGTGTATTCTGTTGGAATACATTACAATTCTTTTAGTAAAACGTTTTATCAATTTCCTCAACTTTTATTCAATTTTTTATGATTTTAAAATATTATTAATTTATATATACCATTTAATTTTTTAATCAAATTAAAAAAAAATTTTGATTTTTTTCCCAGCTTACGACAAATATTTTGTGAAAGGTTCATTGAATTATTCAGCATTTAAATCTTTCGGATATCAACATTACTAGTAGACATCCTTTTATAATAAAGGTTTAACAAGTTTTACAATTTTTAATAAAGATGTTATTTCCTTTCTACCCATGAATTTTGGGCAAATCTGAAAATGCCTTGCATGAATAGGCGAACAATAATTATGAAATATTGATCTATGAAGCGAATTAAGCACTTTTAATGGATCTGTCGTGTAATCCTTCACGATTTTTTGAAGATTAATTCCTTATAGTTAACAAGATATACCGAAAACCGAACTTTTATATTAGACGAATTGTTTACAATCGATTGAAAGCAAGATTAGACACAAAATTCAATTTTAATTATACAAAATCTTTGCAAATTTTATATATTTAAGTCATTACGTTAAAAATAATAGTGAAAGAAAAGACTGCTGGCAAATCAACCCCTTAATGGATTTGGCTCCAAAAATATCTACATTTTAGATGCTAACTCTATTTAATAGTATTTATCAGTTTAGATATTTTGGTTTTGTAGTAATTGTGTTAATTTATATTTGGGTTGCATGACAGAAAGACTTATTCTGAATGGATATTCGCTCAAAATTTGATAGAAATCTAAAAATGTTATGTACAGACCATGTATCAAACTTCATTAATCTAGCTCAAAGAGTCTGTGTTATCTTTCTTTTAATAATGCAAAAAATGTATTTACAGAACTTAGAGATATCCAAAATGTGAAAATTCGCTAAAATTTCGAATTAGAATAATTTAGAGATTACAATACTTTCTTTGTGTTTCGTATACGATAAAATAAAACTTTAAAACGTTAATAAAAGAAATATCAAATATAAGTTACAATAAAAAATTAATAGTGGAATAACAAACTAAAATAAAACTAAAAAGGCAAAATAATTGATTTAATTTAGTTTCATATAAATATTTCTATATTTCATTCTGAAAATTATTGATAAACTTTAAGGAAATGATAAAATCTAAATCTCAATATAAATAGAAAATAAATTTTCAGAAATATACAATGTGTGGTTTTTCATATAATAATATAACTGAAAATCTTAATATCATTTCCATTTTCCATTATAGCTTAAGAAGTGTGGAACTACCTGATACGATATCATCATCTGAACCCATATTCAATGAAATTTTTATTGATAGTTTGCTCTTCTTTGATGCGGATATTTTATTGGTTAACGTTTCGTTTCAACAGAGATCTAGATATGAAATTATTTTTCCTACATCAAAAAGATAGTTAAGAGTTAGACAATGATAAAGAATAAAGAGAATTGGATCTCACCAAGTAAACATTGCTATGAAATTGAACTTCTTGTGACATGAAAAAGACGGTCCTAGCTTGAAAAAAAATCATATTTTTATCCTATAAAGTGCAATTCGTAATTTAATAAGAATATTTATTTGTAAATATACTAAAAATAATGATAAACCTATCAAATTTATGAAGGCATTCTTTATGACATTATACACTCAATTATTAAAAATATGACTAAATTAATTAAAATTCTACGAACTATAGGATTGAAGGTGATTTTCATTTTTTCGCCCTTTTCAAAAAGTTTATAAAAAGTCATCTGTCCAATATCTATCTCTTCGTAATAAGCATTATTTTTACATTTCGATTATGAATGATAATTTATATATTAATACTATAAAGGATTTATTTGCTATCCTCTCCCACATAGAAAATTAAGTTTTAAAATTTGTATTATTATCTTTTTCCTATGATTCAATTCATTTTGCAAAGAATTTCAAAAAAAGAAAAAAATATTGTTTCAAGAAAAGAGAATTAATACAAGAAGAAGATAATTTTTTTAGCTGCAGAATTCAATACGAAGAGTTACAACCATTTCGTAAGTAAATTTTACTGTTGCAATACAACTCTAATATATAAATATAGACTCCAGGAGAATCAAATTTATTTATTTTAGAGATCTAAGAAGATTTCAAATATACTTATTCGGAAAAGCTTCCCATAATACTTGAAAGATCGCCCTGGCAGTTCAATATCTGGATTCATATCCGATCGTCCACTTAAGAAAGATTTAGGGGTTAAAATGGATAAGAAATCTAAAGATGTGGTTTCTCCTTTTTCTTTTTATAAGTTCTCTTCTTTAATTTTTTTCTTTTCTTTCTGGAGGTTGTTTACTAAGATTTCTTTAAAATCTTATTGCATAGGTTCATGTTATCTAAGTTAACAAAACACTGATGAATGATATCTTAGCAGTTTATCATTCTTGCAGTAACGCATTGTTTAAGCTTAATTAGACATTAAAGATAACTCATCATGTATTTTTCTACATAATCGATCCACAAAAATTATATCAGCCTTGTTTTCAATTAACTTTATTATTATTATTATTTGAAATTTATAGTTGCTGTAAACAGGTCCAATTTTTTTCTATAAACAATATGAAAGGTTTGAAAATAAATGATTTGGTAATTTACCTAAATTTATACTTATATAATGAAAAAAATTGCTTTTAGCATTCTTCTTCAACAATTAGAAATGAATTTCATCTTTAATTTTTAATCTATAGAACTTTTACAAACGTTTTTACGTTTATAGAGTTATATAAGAAGAATACAATTATAGTTATTCTATATAACATGAGAATAATTATAATGCCTTATTCTCATGTTATATAGAATAATGAATTATAAAAATTATGAAAAAAAATGCAATGTAAAATATTTTGATGAAAGAAATACAAGTATTTTGATGAAAGAATACATAATACATGAAGTACCACGTTTAAATTTTAATCAAATTTTATGTATCAAAAATAATTAGTAAATGAGTTTATTATGGGACAAAGCATCGTATTAAGCAAAAATCACAAAAAATTATGATTATTATATGAAATTACTTATTCAGACTCTTTATGTTCCAATTTTTAATAAACAAAAGTGAAAATGTACCATCACTATACTTAAAACAATATTAAGAAATCATAAAATTTTGTTTGATATAAGAATTTCAAACATAACAATTTGGTTGAAATTTAATGTCAAACTGACATTAATATTTTATGCCATATAAACAATCAGATAAATTTAAATATTATTTTTGCATTTAAACATTTATCAGACATTATTAGATCAATAGATATTTAATTGATGACCTTGTCTCTAATTAAGCTACTGATTGAAGTCAAATAATAATTCGCTATTGTTTTTCTCTAGTATTAAAATAAATATCAATTTCATCTCTTTATGAGATGAATTAATAATAATAATGGTTTTATATCAATATAAATAGAAATTATGTTTTCTTTCAAAATTGACAAAGGATTTAAACTTCTTGAAATCTAAAAGTCAATTAATGGTTATATCTGCACATTACTTTACCTTTACATCTTTCTACATAGTTCTTTCTAGAAAAATGCATCATATTAAATCAGGAATTTTTCGCGAACTTATACATTTGATCAGAATTCTGTTATTATCTTTTTTAATATCCTATATCTGAGGAATCAGATATCGGATATTAATATGGTCTTTTCTTTCCAAAATTAGGTGCTCATTAATATATTTTTCGAATGTCTATTTAGCTGACGGCTAATCAATAATGATTCTGCACATAATCCTGAATAGGTGAAGCTTTACGGATGAATGCCCGATCGATTATGAATACTTACAAATACGGTTTCTGCTCAATCTAGAGAATCAAGAAGACCCTCGATGCGAGAAAGAGGGGAAAAAAATCAAGGGGAAAGAATTACAAACTCGCATACTTAATCCATCCTCCTCCGTAATACCGCAGATAATGTTGGAGGGGGAAAAAAACGAAAATAAAAACATGTACTTAAGCAGCTTTTTTGCGACTAACGAAGATAATGCCTGGCAACGAGTGATATTTTTCTTCATTTGTTAGGTGCACGGTTAAGACTTTCGACGATGTAACATCATTTTCACTCGTGTCAGAGCTTTTTTTTTCTCTTTGTTTTTCAGAGGCGGTAAGTTCTATATTTAGGTTAAAAGGAAGACTTTCCGAGACAAGATTAAAATTCATTTTTTTCTGGAATTCATTATATTTTTAGAAATAATTTTTAATAAATTTATTAACAGCAAAGAAATAAATATAGCTTGCAAATAACTACCTGATTAAAGAATTAGAAACAATTTCAACTTCAATTTTTCATTAAAAAATTATAAATAAATGTTAATTTTGCATTTGGACATGGAAAATAATTGGAAGCTTATTTTATCCCAATATTATTAAGAAGTTTAGGCTGAGAAAAATTATACTTATGCTAATTTTCAAAACTCATTCTAACATTTATTATGCACAAGATTACACAGAATTATAGAATCCATATGGAAAAGTACTAAAGAGTTTATCTTAATCTTTTAATAGAATATCTTTTGAAATCTCTGTTAAATAACAAGTTCCAATGTATTTGCAAAAAAGTGTAATTTTTCATTGGATATATCTTTTTAGAAATATAATGCCTTAATAGTAAAAGGTCTAGGCATAAATCTCTTTGATGAAGGGTTACTATAAAGTAGATTGGAATTCCAATATACATCCGAGTAGTAGTACAATGGCTACCGGAAAACGGATAAAAATAAAATTCTAGATCTTTTAAGAGAGCCCAGAAAACCTAGAACCTAGAAAAATAATTCAGATTTCTTAGAAAAGTGAAAAAAAGGTGGAACACTTGATATCAAGTTATGACTTGTTTGATTTTTCATCGATGCAGATTTTTAATGAGATTATCTATTGTTTATTAACATTATAAACAATATACATACATTCAAAAAATATTAATGATTCTGAATTCTAACAAGATAACAAAAGATTACAAATGAAATCATAATGATATTATGCTAAAGCTGTGTACCGATTTACATGCAGAAATCATTTCCTATAATATGTTTACTTCCTGTAAGAGTAAAGTGAAATGAAAATTAAATGCTATTAAAATAATCTTTCATAACAAAAAATCCAATTTCCTTTTCATGATTATTAAAAGATTCCTTCTTTTTATAGTTTCGAGTTAAATAACCTTACAGGAATCCTAAAAATAAGTCAAACTCCCTGATGTTAAAATATCACCGTGTAACATGTAATAAGTGTGTGGTGACGCTTTATAAGCCAGATAACAGGTACGAGACATGAGAAATTTTTTTTGTCTTGTGGTCATGTTACTCGGCTACGAACCATAAGGTTGCAAGTTCGATCCTCGCATATCGCCAATAGCAACATTGGTGACCTGGTGACGAAAATACGCAAACTTCATACAACTGTTGTGGCGCCCTCTACCAGAAATAAATGACAAAAAGCTGATAAATAATCAGCCAATAAATAAATAAAGCTGATAAATAATCAGCCAATAAATAAATAAAGCTGATAAATAATCATCCAATAAATAAATAAAGCTGATAAATAATCAGTCAATAAATTTTTAAAAAAATGGATAAGACGCAACAGACAATATATCACCATTAATAACAGCAAAAACAGGACACAATATCGTTCGCCTCACCTTCGACGCACTGAAGGGGGAGTAATGTGGTGACGCTTTATAAGCCAGATAACAGCTACGAGACATGAGAAATTTCTTTTGTCTTGTGGTTATGTTACTGGGCTACGAACCAGAAGGTTGCGAGTTCGATCCCCGCCTATCGCCTAATAGCAACAAGTGTATTTAGAAATATATATATATATATCCAAGATTTGAATTGAAACATGAAACAATTAAAAATTCAAGATTTGTAATCAAACTTGATAGATTCTCAGTGCTTTTCTGTTTGGTTACTTACCAGCCATAAAATCTGTGGTACAATTCCTTACAAATCTGCTCTAGACTGTCTACTTCAATGCACATAAAGCATATGTTGTATGGGGTTCGAGCTTCTATGATGATTGTTGGACGGGAAGGCAACAGCTTAATGACACGTAACCTCAACCTAAGAATGGAATCTCAGCAAATATAAATAAATAACTATTACCTTAACCATCACCTTAAAATATTTCATTTTGACTCTCAATAATGGCAAAAAAATTTGGGTATTATGTTGAGTGTCAGACAAACTTTAATGGTGTCAAATAAACTATGGTTATCATGTGTATTATTAAAAGCTATATATATTTCATAAGAAGTGTTCTACTACTTTCAATGATATTTAGTTTATAAATTTTATATTTTTTATGAAAAAATGTTTCTTTAATAAGTATACATTAAACTGTATTAATGCAACATATTTTCAAGATCAATATTAGTTTTTAAATGAGAATACATATTAGTACTAATTCATAAAATAGGCACCCGACTGAATAATACACTTGATGAAACTTTAAAATAATCGAAATGAATTAAATGAATGTTTCATTTCCTCCGATAAAAATAAAATTTCCATTGAAATTTATCTAAAACACTCACAAGAGAAATTAAAAATCAATATCTGATAAAATGAATAGTATTTTTTGCAGTTACATTTATTTTCATTTAAGATATATAATCTCTTCACTATGATTTTGCTTCAAAATTTAGCGTAATGTCAACATACCTAGTATAATGGTTCCTTAAAATTCGATTTTATACCAGTGATAGGTATCAAAAAATCTTAGTTGAAAACATAAGCGGAAATCAAAAACAATTTGAAACAAATATATTTCACTGATTTAAAGTAATGCATCAAATAAATAAAAAAAAAATTGTAAATTGCAAAATTAAATAAAATTTATTGTTTATTGCAAAATTTAATGAAATTCGGAATTTGCAATAAGTGAAATTAATAGTAATAGGAAATAATAGGAAGTAATAGGAAATAATAATAATTAATAAGTGCATTATAAGGAAAATATTGTATTTTTTTTTTTCATTTGTTATTCTACAGAATGCATAGCAAGAATATTATATTTAAATTCAAGCAATTTTATGAATAAGCATTTCAAATCTCGTAGACCAACGTTTTTTTAATTTTTTTTTATTCTCAAAATGGCCCAAAAAGCATGATCCTTATTTTAAAGTCCAGTTGTAGAGTAACAATCTTTTGATAAAAAAGCAATTTAGCTTAATTATTTTTTTTCATTTCAGTTAAAGTTTCAGAGACATTTATAGATGAAGCTAAAAAAAATCTACTAATTAAAGTTTGATACTTGCGAGAAAACAATTTAATAAATAAAAACATGAAAGATTCCGTCAAGAGAAATCACTCTGCCATAATCGGAAATGCCCCATCAGTCAGCACAAATCAATCGCCATTCCATTGCGTAGAATTCCGAATGTCCAATTCAATAACACATTTTACTTTGATTTCCGTAGCAAGCGACAGATTGCAGAAAAGCCATCGATTGATTTCTCGCTTAGAGCAGACATCATCAGTTCCAAAGCCTCAGTCCTCATTAACTGCGCAAAGGAGGCAGGGGAACAGTCCCTCACCCTTGTTTTGCCTTCGGTACTGCCCTTTAATGGGTGGAAGGAACAACCAGGGATGTCAAGTAGAGCTTACAATGATAGACGCGATCCCCAAGGGGGTTCTGCCTCAGAAAATACCCTCCTTTGACATCTGCCGATGACGGTAATACCATGTACTCACAGTAACCTGTGACCTGCAGGGGAATGTTAGGAAGAGAAAAAAATCGTTTTTGTCTTCCCATTTCTACATAAGCTGAGAGACTTGTTTTATTGTTCTTCGAAGCGTATATCCCAGCTTCAGTTTTTCGGTCTAATTTTTACGTATTGTTCTTTGGAGTAAAAGAAAGAGATTTCTTCGTTTTCAAGATTTTTTTTTTCCGTCAGTCTGTGCATACTTTTTTAGCATTTCTAACTTTTTTTTTTTGGTTTAGTTTTTATGTCGGCCTTAACTTCGAAAAGAAAGTTATTGTTGCTATTGCTTTTTCTTGTAAATAAAACTTTTTCGAAATAAGTTCGAATCTCAAGAGGGATTTGTAATATGAGATTTCACTTTTTTTCTTGCTTGTTTGTTCATCACGGCTTCGGATCCATAGGAAAAGAATATATTTGGCAGGAACTTCAGAATCCTGTGAAGTTATAATTCTTAATGTAGAATATTTTGTAAAGATAATAGTAAAAATTGTCTAATATATGTTTTTTATTTGTAAATATGTTTCCTTTCTTTCTAAATGCGAGAGATAAAACTGACAATCGCAATTTTTCTATCAAAATAATCAAGTACAATCTTTTAATTATAATTTAATATTATTTGCATTAATATATTAGAAAATGTTAACTATTTACTTCCGAATTTGTCAAAAAATATACATTCAAAAGAATATTAATTCAGAAAAATAAATAAAATTTTGTCACAAAAGTTACTTATTTCAATAATAGTTTTAAGATATAATCTGTATTCTTCTTCTTCTTCTAAATTGTTTTGTGTTCTTGTTTTGTTGTTTTTTTTTGTTTTTTTCCCTCAATTGTTTTGTTTTTTCCCCTTAAATTCTCAAAAATTTTATTTTAATATGTTTGATTCTTTATTAACATATGTTAAATTATTTTTTTAATAAAATTTAATCAATCTGTGGAAATATTTATTATCTGTGAAAATATTTATTATTCGGAATTTTATGCCCTGTATACATATTTATATTATTAAAAATTAATCATAGAAATGCATCTGCATAATTTTCATCTCAAAATTTTATTTTATGCATAGCTTGATATCAATGTATATTTTGATCATTCTAGTTTGTTGCATTTATTTACTCACCCTTATATTTAAATCATTTTTAAGTATCCCATTCTACTTTTCAGGTGATTTTCTCTTATGAAACTTACGATAATTTTTTCGAATTTTGCAACTATTTATTTTGAATTTAGATGGCTCATTTTATAATTCTTGCATGGGAAGTTGGCATTCAGCTGATTGGAAGAACTGCTCCCGAAACATAAAGCGCTTATAAAGAGAATTTTCGAATCAATTCAATTAA
The DNA here is from genome assembly GCA_026543865.1 of Argiope aurantia. NCBI lineage: Eukaryota > Metazoa > Arthropoda > Arachnida > Araneae > Araneidae > Argiope > Argiope aurantia. Next base: position 16,229 of record JAPMOR010004721.1, read on the forward strand.
AGTCAAATAGCATTATAATGAATTACTTTTAAGATATTTTTCCCGTTGTACATCAATATTGCTTTTTAACACCTGTCTTAGAAATAAAGAATTCTGGCTAACTATTGTAATAGAATGATTAAAAACAAAATTGTAAATGGAAGGTAAAAATATTGTGCTAGTAAAAGGGTTTATCGCATTTGCGTGGGTAGGAGAGGAGGCGTGACAAAGACATTCAATCACCAATCGTATATAAAGGGAGTGATCCTATTTCGTTGAACGGCATAGATATTTTAGTTAGCTATCTTTAAACAGCAACTTGAAACAAGTTCGATAACCCGTTATAGATTTTGACTTGGTCAAGATGTTAACCGTTTTTATTGTGCATTTGAAGGAAGCTAGTTCCTAAGATGTGTATGAATTAAGATGCACATAAATCTATACTTATGTAAAGCTCAATGTGCGTGTGCGTGTGTGTGTGTGTTGGCGCTCTACAGGCCAGGCCGTTTGACCTACAGCTACCAAATTTGGTACATGTATACCTTGGAGGTCGAGAATGAGCACCTGGGGTCCCTTTTTTTGAATTTTTAATTAGAATTTTAATTATTAATTAAAAACTAATTTTCCCGCCAAAAAATCTTTTCATTTTCCCCACCGCCAAATCAGAAATGCTTCAGTTTTTTCCCCACACTAATGAGGCTAGGCTTAAACTTTTTCGGCCGATTATTTCAAGCGATTCTATTTATTTTCATAATGTTTGATGCATTTAAAATTAAACATTGCTAATTTATCGATCTTTAAGATTCATTCTGAAGCACTTTTGAATTAAAATAACAAAGAATAAAGGAAATTAAAAATGTCTAATCTACATAGCGTTACCCCGACTGGCGTAGAAAAATTCACGCATTTGCGTTACCGTAATTGGCAATAAAAATTCACGTATGCGCATCGTGTTCTGATTTTTGACAAATATTATCAACGGATACGGACTTGATTTAAATTATTTATAGGTTAGTTGCATGCTTTTGTAATTAATTTGTATTTATGATAGTTATATATTTTTTGTATATGCTTATAGTTTTAAGTACATCGTTTTTTAAGCAGTTTTTTTAACCTGTTCTCAACCGATAATTTTAAGCGTTTAGTTTTATTTTCTTAGTTTTTGATGCATTTAAAATTAAATATTGTTAATTAATCGATCTACTCATGATGAATATAAGAAAATTTTGTTGACAAATTCTTGAGATATTACATAAATTAAGAAAGATATTCTTTATTGTCCATAACGTTTAAATGCTCAGTGTTTTCAGTAATCATATTATAAATTTTTTTTTGTTTCCGTAAAATCTATTATTATATTAATTGCAGATTAATCCTTTCCACTTTAATTTAAGGCAAACATTTTACGGGAGCTAACAGAAATTTAGAGAGATACATATTACGTTATGACTGAAGGCCTTTATAATATTATGAGTAAATTATATGATTATCACAATTTGAAGTTTTAAAATATTTTGATGAAGAATCTATTATAGTAGGAATTGCATAAAATATTTAATTATTAAAATTTTAACGAAAATTAAGATTGGCGAACTGGCTGGCAGCCAAAGACGGTTAGTGTATAATAAAATACAATCGTTCTAAGTTTCAGAAAGAATTTATTATTTTTTATTTTTACGTTGATTTAAACATGAAAAAAAAATCCATTATCCCTTTGCACAGTTTTTAACTCTTACGAATTAAAAATACTGTAACAGAATAATTAGGAATTAATAAAAAATAATTAATTATACTTTTGAAATGTTGTATATTATTATTAGTGATATTTTTGAAATTCGACAACTCATAATAGCTTTTGACTCTGGCAAGGCGTTGACAGTATATACTGTGTGTCTGAAGGAATTCCTTTTCTGACATACGCACAGCAATTTAAGAAGCACATAAATGCAGTTTTAATAGTTGAAAATTATCCTAAGCGTGAGAAAGACTTTTTTTTATATTTTTCTTTAAGATGATTTAAACAGAAAAAAAATCTTTAGTGCTGTATACATTTCTAAAAATTTCAGATTTAAAAAAAAAATAATAATCATGACACAGTAGAATTAAGAAGTAATAAAAAAATAATTAATGATATTTTTATTTTGTTAATTAACAACAACTGATTTTACATATTCTTCAAAAACTATGAATTTTTCTAAAACTGTCTCCTTTAGTAAAAAATGACAACATAATTATTTAAATTTTCCAAGATGAAAAAGAAAATGAAAAAGAAAAAAAAAACTTTGAGTCGTAAGAACAATACTTAAATGTAATTCATTTAGCAAATTAACTTTTACATTATTTACTCTTCAAAAAGTGAAATTTTATTGATTTAGCAAAAAACAAATTCTTTTTTTTATTATTTAACTGCATAGCAGATATTGACAATTTTTAAATGTTTCCCCATAGTTATTAAAAATTAATATAATCTTAATTGCGTGGATTTTACTATTCATTACAGCTTACTGGATAAAACGCAAAAACTGTAATTTGTAATATAAACATATTATTTTCTTTCGCCTTCAACTTAATTATAAAATATTTTATTAGAATTTTTTTAATAAAAAAAGAAAATTAATAAGCAGTAAAGTACAGCGGATTATTTATCAAACATTAATACATATATTTTCTTGAATTGTCATCCTCTTAAAATAATCGATAAAAATGTGTTTTAGGTTAAAAATTACATCATTCAGTTCCTTAGTGGTTACGTGAATTTTAAGAATAGTTGCAATATTATGCCACTGACGTTAGCAACTATCTATACCTTGAAAAAGTGTTTAGGACCAGATTTTTTTTTCAGTTTGCTGAATTAAATATATGATTTCCTGATTTTCATAATCATTAGGCATTTAAGAATTATTATTTTTTTGTGCGCACTTATGTGCGTTTGTGTTTCATTTCGCTAAGAAAAAACATATATTTCACTGTTTTTTTTATGACAGTATTTCTTTTATCTTATGTATTAATTTTCTTTTGACAAAATATTCATAGATGTATTCAAAACCTTAAAAAATGAGCCATTGAAATAACTGCATAAAATTCTTTCTTAATCGTGAAAATATTTACCAAGTGGAGATGCGCAGCTGGTAATATCTTTGGAATGTAATAACTGTGAAAAAAGAATTGGAACTACGAACAGTCTTATAGATGAGAAAACGAAACTGTTTCTTCATAAAAAAAGTTCTTAAATTATCATTAGAAATGTATCTTGAACTGCTACTAAGATTAATGATACTAACTGGGGAAAAAATCAAATTCTGAAAATGGCGTGAAGCTGAATAAAATATTGCGATTCATACAATGATTTCGATACTAATCACGCTTTGAAAAAGTGAATTAATCTTCTATTATTGCAAAAGAAATAATAAATTTCAGTACTTTTAATGCGGGGTGCTTACAGATGCTTAAAATTTTACTAACAGTCTGTTAAAATATAATGTATAATTCGAGGTTCGTTCGATCATTTCTAAAATTAAAACGAAAAATATTATTTTGTAATATATTTTTAAATTGTTCTGATTTATTAAATAATCCCATACTTTGCGCCCTAAGTGAACATACATAAATAACTTTTAAGTTTCTTAATTAATTTTAGCTTAATTGCCTTTACCCTTAACTTCAGCCTTAATTTAGTCTTTAGAGACTTAATTGTATAGTGTATAATGTATCTCTACTATTGCAATATGAATTCTTTAAATCCACATCATTTGACTGTTGTTCAAGCACATCCTACCGTTATATAAAAGCAGAAATATTTCATCTTTCTTATTTCACACATTTTACCCATTAAAAATAAGTAACTCTTTCAACGGGTGTATCAAAGAAAAAAGCATGAAAGATCGCAATAAAAGAATACATTTTTAAGGGGCTAATTATTAAAAATAAATTATAATTGAGTAAATAATCGCATTAAATATTTTTATTTGAAAAAGAGGGGTAGAAGTAAATCATAAAAGATAAAAACAAAATAAAATGAACAAAAAATATGTGAGGAAATAAAATAAACTGTGTAGAAAAAACAATATGAAAACTATTTTTTAAAAATAAGAATGGAAACCAGTTCTACATTCGATTAATTGTATCTTTCCAATCCGTAAATACCCTTAGAATGTTCTAAACATATAAATATCTGACAAATATCGCAGCTGGAACTTCTGATTCTGTTTTACTCTTTATTTTGGGATTTACATTTTTTTTTCACCTGATTGCATATAGTTCCCTTTTTTAAAATCTAGTATAGTTTTACTTTTCAACTCTCCGCCCCCCC
>JAPMOR010004727.1:0-25664 GCA_026543865.1 Argiope aurantia
CCACTTCTGTCTAGAGCGTGCTCAATTTTAAAGCAGTAATGAACACATAAAAAATTGTACCGGGAACAAGAATCATGTATCGTATTTTTGTACAGATTGTACTAAAGCTTATGTTAGTGTGGAATTTAAATAAGCATCTTAATGTTGTGCATGACATTAAAAACATCAAAACTTATTCTTTCAATTCAAGGACAAGTTTTAAAATTTGTTTAGAGTCTGAAACTATTGGTACTCATATTTATTTTAAAAAATCAGCTGGTAAAAAAATATGCTGTGAGAAAACATTCTATTATTATTCATGTCAATTTTTTCATCCGTCATATCAATCAAGGTTTAATTCGAGGGCAGAACGAAATGGTGAATGTAAGAATAAAAAGGGGTTAATTCCTTTCAGTATAAGTTGTCCCATTAAGATTTGCATATGTAAACATAAGAATTTGATATCGGTTACATATTATTCCATTCATAACTATCAAGTCGGTTACCAGAACACTAAATATCAAACCCTTGTGGAAAATTGATGTGATTTAATTAAATCTTACTTATTAATTTCTTTTCCCATTGCAAAAATTGTAAGTTTATTCCATGGCGATGTAGGATGTCGAAATAATAGAAATTTTTTTCCTAAAAATTAAGCTTTCATATCTCTTAAAACTATATAGAACTATATTGCACAGTTCAATTCAGCCAGCCTATGATGCCATGTCTGTTTCTTGTATAGTAAAGGAATTAAGGAAAGAGGCATACAATCCCTTTTTAATTTTAGAAGCCCTGCACATTTAGATAATTTGCCAAATTATGAAAGTTCTTTTGCATTAGGTTTACAAACTAAAGCACAAAAAGATATGTTAGTTAAGCATTCAGATAAAATTCCTTGTATTGATGCAACTCATGGCACAAACTTTTGACTTTTATCTTCTTTCAATCCATGTTCAGGATGAGTATGGTCAAGGTTATCCAGTTGCACATTTTATCACTAATGATTTAGATTACTGTACCTTAATTGTTTTATTTTCAAGTTTACATTGTCGGATTCCTGATCTGAATGTAAATACTGTAATGACCGATGATGATGGTTATTCCTTTAAAGCATTTAATTCTGTATTTGGTCCAAATATAAAGCATCTACTATAATGTTTTTCGTGTTTGGAAAAGGCAGTTAACTTCAAAAGTATGCGATAAGTTTCACTGTCTATAAATGTTAGACGAGTTATTAAAAATAATAAAGGAAGTGTCTGAAATAAATTTTGAAAATAAACATTCAATGTTAATCGACTGCACGTGCGATTTCCACATGGCAATACTAATACTAACAATTATTACGAATCTTTTCACAATCAGCTAAAAACAATATATCTTGAGTGTCAGTATAATAGGCGAATAAATGATCTTGTTTCAACTCTTTTGAAAATGGAAAGGAATAGATTTTTAAAATATTCTTGTAATGTTATTTACAATATTCCTTCTCATTCCAAGTTCTCTAAAACTGTGTAAAGAAAAACATGACAGGCCTGTAAAGATTCAGAATATAGACGTCATTGAATATGACGAATCATTGAAAGGTTAAATCTCAGTCTGTAAAAAGAAAGATATATGTAGTAAGAAAAATTGCAGATGCTTGTGTTTTATTGGATCATTGCAGCTTTAAATGTTCAAATATTAATTCTACGGCATTTTGCAGCCATTTGTATCATTACTCTTGCAAAGACTGCAGCAACTTGTGTAAGAACATACGTAAAATTCATTTAATGTCTTAGAAACCTAATACGTACACAACTCATGATTTTCATTTATTTGATGGAGAAAAATTTTATAATTCTGATATTTTAAGTGAAACATTAAATCCCAACATGTTATCTATCGAGAAGTGCAGATCAAAGGAGGCAGAGTTCAAAAAGTTATGTTTGGAAATATTAGAATTAATTGAAATTCCACAGATTAAAGAAATCATGTTAGATAATGTAATTAGTTGTTTGAATAATTTCGTTGCTGGTATGTGTGGGGTTTTGAATCTTAAAAATAATCTGGCTTCTGTTGCACCTGAATTTTATGTTGCACTTAATGAAAAAATTAATTCTCAGATTAAGTTTTTTAAAACTTCTCATAGAAAAAGAAAGGAACTGCTCATCCCATAAAAATTGCAATAAGAAGTAAAAATTAATGATGAACCTAATAATCTTTTTGAGCAGGAGGCAGATATAAAATCCTTTTCTGTTAAAAATTCTGAATGTTTTAAACTTGATGTGTGTCATAGAATTAGTAAGTTTAATGTCACAAATCCTACTGCTGCAATATTAAGAAATTAATAATATTCATCTTTCATTTAATATGTTAAAATCTTTAGATCCATATGTTACTGTCAAAGAAGAAAAATATCTTCAATCAATATCATCAAAGGTTGGCTATACGATTCAGTTATTGATGCATTTAATTTTGTATTAACTAGAAGATTCACAAATTTCCAAGCTATAGAATCTTTACAATCTCTTTTGATTTTTAGTCGTAAAAACATTCTTCAATTTCCTTGGATTCGAGAAATAGCAAGTTTTGATTTTCTAATAATTCCCGTAAATTTAAATTCCCATTGGACATTAATTACAGCTGATTTGAAAAATAAAATATTTGACTATTTTGACCCATTTTTTAATAAGCTAGATAAGGATACCTCAACATTATTAAACTGTTGGTGTATAGTATTAAATTATTCGCTCGATTCAAATAGCCACTGGCAGATTGTTTTTCTACGTCATGTAAAACAAATAGACGATTTTAATTGTGGTGTCTATATTAGTTACTATGTGTATCAAAAATTAAACAATTTATCTTTGACTGAAAATTTCAATTTAGTTGCTTTTAGAGCATTAATTTTTATACAAATCACTGCAGGCTTAAATTTTTAAAATGCTAGTTTTGTTTTGAATACACATTTTCAGCATTATATACTCACTACATTTCTTTAAGTAATGAAAAATAATGGGAATTGGACTGTACACCATTAATATTTTAAACTTTAAATTAATAAAATTCCCAATGGTTGGGTTTATGTGATTGTCCAGACATTTTCTGGCTTTCACTTAAGCTTTTAACTTTTAGGAAAAATCCTTGTTTGTTTCAGTAACAATCAAATGCGAATTATCAGTGTTGCATTGATGTGAGAATGGAGAACCCAACTTCCTAGTAAGTATATGGAATTTTAATCTGTAATATAAATTAAAAGATAATATGTGAATTCTAAATATTGAAGTGTGTGCTTTCTTATGTGCTTGAAGGGTTGAAAAAATTGTTAAGTATTCATGTTTTTGCTTACATTAATAAAAATCCCATTTCATTTATTTTGTCTTCTAATAAAGGAATAACATTCTCTATAGTTGGGTTTAGGTGATTGTCTAGATATTATCTTTTAACTTTTATTAATCTTTTAACTTTTAGGAAAGTTCCCTTTAAGTATTTTAGATTCAGCTGAAGTAATCGATTCTGCATTGGAATTGAAATGGATAACTAATTTTCATGAATGTTTAAGAACCATTTTAAATGTGGGAAGCTTTATTTAACGTAGGCTGAAATGTACTGCAAATTTTTTGAGTAATCAGAAATGAAAATTCAATTAAAGTGGTTTTCATTTGCATCTGAAATAATCCTCAAATAGGAATTGAAAATGTAATCATTTTTTATTAAAATTGTTACATTTTCTTGTTACTTATAATTTTATTAATTAACAGCCAACTTAAGAGCCATATTCTCTTTCTTTATCTTATTTCTACATCTTTTTTTTGTTGTTATTGTTGTCTTTGTTTTTGGCAATAACCTTTAAATATTACAACAACAACAAAATAATAGATTTCAATTATTAGTAAGTTTTTAAATAATTTAAACATATGTTTCAATAATATGTTTCTATACATACATATAGACACACCACATATGACATGCAAAAATGTGTTATGCTTGCATGAAGGGAAAAAAAAATGATCTTTCAATGTTTTGCTATCATGTTAACAAAAGCTGAAATTAATAGACTACAAAAAACTAAAACTAAAAGGTTCACCAAAAAACTAAATCTAGGAAAATGTAATTCTTAACAAGTATCTATGAAATAAAATATGATATTATTTAGAAGAACAATTACAAGAAAAGGATTTCTGTAACTTAAAATACCTTGTATTTCTTTGATAGTTATAGTCAGCTCAATGCCTTTGGAGTTTTCTTTGACCTATTAATACTTATAATGCAATATAAATATTTACTGATATATATATATATATATATAAACTGAGATTTTATGATTTGAAATGAAAATATTAGTTACTAATAAAAATAATTTTTAATATTTTTATTTGCTGAAAAAAATTGTAAATCATATTATTTGATGATGTTTTAGAACTCTATATATTAATCAGAATTTGATCATTGTAAAATCAAGCACACTGAAATAAAGTATAAATGCCAAAAGCTGTGATTTTATTTATCGAAGTTTAGTATAGAAATATAACCAATAAAAGAATCATGTTAGAATTTAAAATTATCAACTTTATTAGATGTCTTTGCCAACATATCTGGTTTGTCAGGATATTGGTTGTACTTAATTTCAATTATGTTCCTAATTTGAAACTGTTGGTTAAATGATATGGCTTGTACAGAGTCAACACACATACATTCATCTTTATTATTAAAAAAAAAAAATAGAGATTATTTATTTAAATAATGGATCAGAAGTGATATATCTTGTGCTTTCTCCATTTCTGACAGTAAAATAATTTTAATAATATGTAAATATATAATATATTAAAAGAAAAAAAATATTTACTTTAGATCAAACGATACTTAGTTATATATTATAAAAGAAGCAATAAAAAAAGAAATGTATTTTTATGATTATTTGAGGTGTTTTTTTTTTTTTAAATTTAAAATCTAAAAAATACTTTATTTAAAGATTTGTGTCAGTATATGTTTTGTTACTTGAAGTGTACAAGAAAAATTGACAAAAAATCATTACTCCTCTTAAAATATTTTTAGCCATTTCAAAAGCATTATACAAAAATAGGCAAATATTAAAAATTATATTGCTTTATTAAAAAGATTCTTTACTTTTAATATTTGTTTATTTCTGTATAATGTATTTACATTTATATGTGCGGTTCTAATCTAAATGGTATGGCATGGAATAAGAAAGATGAAATATTTAGAGAAAACTTCTGCATGCATTCTAAGAAATGTGACTTAATTTTAGAAAATATATTCTTATAAACACATCTATCAATAATTGTCTTTTACAAATATTTATAATAATAACTTAAAATTTTAATAAAATCACAAAGTAAGAGACTACATATATATATGCTCATTACTTTATAATTTCTTTCAACACTCAGGATGAGAAACCCCATTAAATAATATAGAACATTATTATTAGTAACAATTTTCATGTATGGCAAAAACTGTGTTAGTGATAATGATTAGAATAATCTTATTTGCATTGTATACCATTTTTGATGAAAATTTTTAGAAGTATGCAAGTATACATTTGTTATACAAAATTCTGTTATTGAATGGTTTTAGAAATTTGAGTGTAAAAATGAGAACAAATTATTCATTTTTAAGCCATCACATATCTTATTCCTCAAAACAACAGTCTGAGCCAAAGTAAATATGTTAATGGTCCAGTAGCCATAAAAGTATATAATAAAATTGTAAATAATATATTTTTACTGTAATTTTTAAAATTCATAATTAAACTCTGTAACAGATCAAGTTCAGTAAACTGCATGGTATCAAAATTATACAGGGGGGGGACATTTTAATGCTTAGAGTTGTATATGGAACAAGTTTTAGGATTTAAAACCCTTGGAATTATAGTTTTATTCATTTCTTGAAATTATTTCCATAGATATAGAATGTATATATTCCCAGACAGATTTGAAAATTGAAATATAAAATTATTTCCCTCTTTTGAAGTAATTATAAATATGAGCAATTATTTTCACATGACATGAAATAAGTTGACTGTCAGATACGGAATTATTGATATTCACCTTGTATCATTTTGAAATTAATACTATTGACAAGACATTTCCTGAAATAGGAATGAGGGTAATTGAAGATGACTCGTGCAAAGAAGGAAGCATTGTTATCAGTCTGTCTTTCTTCTTTTATATGACATTTTTTAAATATGTCAACATCTCCAGAAAAAATAACATTTTTTTTTTTTCTATTTTCTGTATAAAGCTTGTTTGAAATGAGTTTGATATCTCTGCTATAATAAATGAGAGGAATTTATGAAAGAGTTAATCACTTTAAAATGCAATTGAAACAAGATTTTGTATAAAATTTTAAAATAAATTATATGAAACCATGGATCAAGAATCCTTTTAATGAAATAAATGTTGGTGTGGTGATACCTATAATTTGATGCCACCTAATTGATACTGATAATTTAATGTCAGCTAATTACCTATTTCATTGTTTTTTATTATGTAAAAGTTAAAATTTTTGAATGCTGATTCCAAAGAAATATTTAACCCTATAAGCCCTGACAGTCAGATATCACCCTGTTCGATAGGCGCCTGCTTCAGACGCTTTGGTGGTTAAATGAGTTTAAACTAGCACTCGTCAAGAAATACCTTTCTCCCTTTAAACTCATTTAACAGCCCCAGAGTGCCCTGTCAAATGGTGATTACAATTTTAGTAATAAAATGACCTACCAAGTTTAAATTGTTGCGACTTAACTTATTGCATTTATATGTATGTTAACGTGAAGACAGATAGTTAGTTTCCTGATAGTTCTTAATATGATACGCATCTATATTTTAGATGCTAAATCATATTTTATCCATCTAGCTTTTTATGTTTTGAAATTATCGTGTTCACCTGTACCTTTCAGTTAAATCAATTTCATTTCCAGTCAATTCTAGATTTTAATGTTAAAGTAATACTTTTTATTATTTCAATCATTTTATTTGTTTTCAGGCATTTAGTGACTATACCAAATGCATTTATTTTCGTACATATTCATTGCTTTTTATTTTTATTAGGAAAAAATTTCCATATTAATAACTAATAAAGTTTAATACATTGTCATGCACTGAGTTTTTGAATTAGAAGTATGAATATTCTTTAAATTTTCTAAGCACTGCTTGTGACAATTCTTTAGAATACTCATGCTGGTTACATTCTCTCACATCTTCTTTCATTTTCGAAGCTCTATTTTTATAAAGTTAGTGGGAAAATGACGGAAGAGCTGTATTTTTTATTACTTTATTGCTTAGTAGCCAAAATGTTTCAAAACCAAAGATGGGAAAATTAAGCAATTTGAAAATTTTATCTTCATAACCTGTCAAATGGAAAGTGAAATTTTTTTCTGAAGAGACAAATATTTGTATGAAAGTCAATTTAAAGTATTAATGTAAAGTCTTATCAGTGGTTTTCAAGCATTACGATTTCTTCAAACTTGCACATCATATCAATGGATATATTTTATTGTAATTCGAGGAATTTTGTCGATCTTTACTCTAATATTCATACTAATCAAAATATTTTTTGAAGTCGCAATCTTAAAAAATCGCAGCTAAACTTAATGTTAACAGAAATAGTCTTCCTGAACCTTTTTTGTATACTCTCTAAGAATGATGTTATCATCCATCCTCCTACCACAAAAATGGACCTTAATAAAGGTCGTATACATCACGAGTATTCAAATTTTTATTTTCAGAGCCCTGCAAATGAGAGTATTGTGCTTCTTAATATAGCTATGCAAACTGCGTATGCATTTTAAGAAAGGTTTCTTCTACCGATTGGACTCCGAATCCCAAATATAACAGAAAAACTGGATTGCAAGTTTATTAACAAAATTACCTACCAAATTTCAATTCATTTGATTTAAGTTATCGCGTTTAGATATTATTTGAAATATGATATGGAACTGTATTTTAGGTGCTTTCTATAAAATCTTATAATCTATCCCTCCACGTTTTATGCTTATCCTGTTCACCGGTAATCAAATAGACATATAGATTTCCTGAACATGGATTTCGTTCAAAATTTGATAGACATCTACAAATTTAGAACAATCTACAACCAAACTTAAAACCATGCACCAAATTTTGTGCATGTAGGTAGAACATACAATTATAATTCTCGAGAAAAAAGTAATTAAATAAAGTTTAAGTAAATTGAAAGTCATGATTTTGATTATTGTCTACGTTACAGATCCTCCCGAGTTTGAAAACGTTGTTTTTAGAACATGATAAAACTGAGAAACGATTCCAGCTACATATACGAAATTTGGTGCATGGATTTTATACAAAATTGGAAGTTTTCATTAAAATTTTGAACAAAATCCATTCTTAGGAAATCTGAAGGAGAACTTGAGTATTGATGAACACGATAAGTAAAAAAGCGTAGAGAGTTTTATAATAACATTTTATATAAAGCTTAAAAATTTTATAGGAAGAAATCAGGTTTTAAACACTAGCAATAAACAAATAGCCAACATTAAAAAAAAGTTTTTATTTATTTTTACATTTTTTTTTGTATTTTCTCATTAACGAAATAAAGCGTAATTATTACAATCTTTAAAAAACCTAACACAAGATTTTGATGAATCTCTCCGTTTTAAACTTGAATGATTACAAAAAAAAAAAAAAAAAAAAAAAAACTGTATTAAGTTTTTCGGTTTGTTTGTCTGTCCTGGAACGCGATAACTCAATAGCGTTTAGCGCTCGACAAATGAAATTTAGTTCATGGTATTTACACCAAATTGGTTTTCAACCAAATTTTGTTCTAATTCCATTCAGATATAGTCTGTGTGTCCAGCATGCGAATATAAATTAACATGGTAAAAGGAATAGAGCTGAAGGGATAATATTTGGTACATAGATTTAACGTGTTATGTATAGATATCTATCACATTCGGATCTAAATCAGTCAGTTAAACGTATATTAGAAATAGAATTTTCACAAGCATGTAAACTCTATTTGCTCTATGAATTTGTGGCCGCAATTATAGTTTTGTATCAAATTTTGTTTTCAATGGATTAGGGAAAAATTCGTCAAAAACTCAAATTTGATTTCCGGTTTCTATTAACCGCATGTTATGGAGTAATCCTTCTTAAAAAAACCGTCGAAAATAACACGATAAATTCAGTAAAAAAACTACATTTACGCAAAGATTTATATTTCATTACCGTTCTTTGCGAATGTTATAATAAAGATACAAGCTTTTATCCAAGATCCGCAATTTATGTGGGAATAGAGAAAGGGATAACTCCCTTATTATAGCATAAAGATGAAGTTTTGGGAAGATCACTTCAGCTGGCTTATTTAATTTCAAAATAAGATTTAATTTAAAATAACGTTTTTTTATTGGACAGGGCCCTGTTTATATAGTTTACTAGTATTCTTAAGTCCAATACTAAGATTATTTTGCAAAGTTTCCGTACTTTTACCTTTACTTTAAAATTACTTTTTCCCGAGTATCTGAAAGATTTTGTAATGTTTCCTTAGTAAATAAAAACCACCCTCCTCAAAAAGATCACAAATGTAAATGTTCTAATTTTGGAGTAATTCTGAATGGGGTGTTCTAATTTAATGTAATTTCCATTTTTTATATTTCTGAAGGAAAAAATTATTGGAAAAAAGATTTTTTTTTTTATTTATTTGGAGAGTTTTAAAATATCTTGCAGGTTACACTTTTATATGCTTACCTTTATTTTCTACACTATCTCATAACAAATATTGCAACAATTGGAAATTAATAAATGAAAATGTTTGATGTTTCTTTTTAAAGAGTCATTTGAATATTAAACAAGTATTCAGATAATACATATAATTATTACTATAATCAAAAATATTGATTGATTATCATCGAAAGATTTCGTTCTAAATTAATGAAGTTTGCTGAAATTTTTAGTTTTAAATTTTTTTTTTCTTGCCTAAAAATATTTTAATAGATAGATGTTAAAAATATTAGTATTTTTGATTTAAAATCGACATTCAATTGTTTATTTGACGATCTATGACTTATTCTTTGCACGTTTTATTAATTAATTTTTTTTAAAAAAATTATACAGTCTACCATTCAAGGACCTCATTTTTATTTTCATTACATTGTAAAAATTAATTGACTATAAATTATTTTAATGTTGTAATTAATCACTTGATTATAAATTAAATTGGTATAAACCGAGTATCAAAATTTATATCTCGAAATAAATCATCGAAATCTCCCCGGCGTGTAAATCTTAATTTCCAGGTTTCAAACTTGATTTCCTTAAATATCCTCCATGTATGGCGAAGATCTGATTTCCTTCTCCGGTGGAAGTTAAGGCAGCTTTTTTTCTTAAGAATTTCTTTCCAAAATAAGTTTCGTACTGCTTTTAAAAGAGGCCGAAATTCAGCTGCATTAAATTCTTTAGAAGGCTACGTTGACTTAATGGGAGTGTCATATATTTGAAAATTCTTGACAGAAAACTTACTTTTATAGAAGATTTACAGTTTATGTGGGCCTTTTCAAAGTTAAATCTACCGTCCATTTAATGAAGAATCAAACATCTTCGCAATGTTATAGAAAAGAAATGTGCAGAGTAGTACTGAGACAGAGTAGTACCATCTCAGACATTACTGAGGTTACAATCAAGTATTTTAAGCAGTGCTACAGTTACTTTTAAACAAGACAAGTTTACGTATCAATAAAAATGCTACAAAACAAAGTGATAACTATAGTTATTTGAAAAACTGAGATTCGGTATTTAATTTAACATCTAAAGCAATTGAAATAAAAACATCATTTTTTTATTTTTTTATATTGTACTCAAGCCATGACAATAAAAAAATTCAAATGCTAATAAACATAGTTAAATAAAGAAAGTTACAAAGAAAACTCAAACACGCTTTAAGATAGACGGTTGAAAGTTGTTAAATGGCCTTTACACGAAATTTGTAGATTTGTATCAAATTTTGAACAAAATACATTCAGAGAAGTTTGTCTATCCAGCTTCTCAAATATAAGTTAACACGATAACTACGGAACAAAGAGAGATGGATAGATAGAATTCGGTGCACAGATTTACTATCTATAGATAATTGTCAAATTTTGAGGCAAATCAAATTAGGGGATAACCCTCTGTCATTCTGCATTTGCACAAACATATAAACGTGATTACTCAAAAATGCAATGATTTAAATATGTGAAATTCGGTATATGACTTTGAGACTACAATTGTATTTCTGAGTGAGAATTTGGATTCATTTGGTTGTTAACAGTGAGTCTAAAACAGGAAGTGGAGTTTCGGATACTTATTGCTAAATATAATGGACTAATGACCCCCCCCCCCAAATAGCGTAGAATCACACGACAGATTCTCTAAAAAAGCTAGATTTAAGCCAAGCATCCGTATTTCGTAACCATTACTTACCAATATGTCATGCAAGGCGGTAGCAAAGATTCGTGATTTACTCAATGTCTACCATTTTATACGGGGGTGGCAGGAGAATAATATATTAATATAGAGTAAATATTCCAGAAAGTTTCGAGGAGAGGACTTCGGCTGCTGAATGCTTTTACCATTTGCATGTTTTACTTTTACCCTTTGTTTGCATTAATATGGCGAAATACGGTTCTTTCATCAATAAATCACACAAACGATAAAAAAGAAACATTGATAGATTCCTATTCATGAGTTTTATTGGTACTGGATTTGACACGTGATAAAGATAGGGAAACACACGTAAAGGAGAAGGAAAGAAAAGAAAGGGACACACACATAATAAAGATCTGCTTCAAAGGACGTAATCGAAGCATCGCCATATCTATCTTCATGTTGGCGTTTGAATTATATCTCTCCATCAGTAGAATTAATCACTGGTTTTATTATTATTTGATATTTCGCATAGAACAATTATTCCTCATTCTTGACACTATGAATGTTGAGTCCTGGTGTATTTTGATTTGCATGGATTTTAAATATTAATAAAAAAACTTATTTAATTAGAATAACAAACACTGTTGTATAATGTTGGCGAAAACTCATAAATATAGGAAATGTATAATGATATGGAAAAACTTATCTTTCATTCGAAGTTTATTTGATTTCATGAAATATGAGCTTACTTCTCGAAGGAAGAAAGATTCCATTAAAGCGCCCTCTAAAGGACAGGTTTATTACTGTGTAATAGAGTAGCAGATGGTTCGTATGATTCTTGTAATAAAGTATTAAATCAAATCCTTTTTTTTCTTTCCTAGTTATGTTTCTGAATTAGATGTTAACGGAGATTTTTCACGGAAGTATTTAAAGTTAGATGAAATTTTGGACGTCATAAAACGTGCTGTTCTTTTGACACTTGAAGATTTTTCTGTATTGTGCAAGTATGTAATCATTTTTTAATGTCTATATAAAATCACGCAAAAGCGTTTTTTCACTATTTTTCTCTATATTGAATCTGCTGTTTCTTTGGCGATTAATATAAATGTGCGCATATAATGTCACTACTGGATATATGACGCTTTTTGTTTATCTACTTGTCCCCATTTAAAATCTATTACAGTGGAAATAAAACGAATAATAGGTGAACAAAAGGTGTGTTAATATTTCGATATAGCTCTCGGATTACAATGACCATATACAATGGCTATCACAGTTCGCAAAGAAATTGAATATTACGGATCCTAATCTATTAAGTAAAATAAAGCATATCTACTGTTTGAAAAAAATTGTGCAATTCCCCGAAATAATATTTTTTTTTATTTATTTATGCGTATTATATTTCCACGTTCTATTTTATTGTATCGCGCTTTAAACAAAAAAAAAATAATTCTCTAACGAACCTTTAAATTTTTTACGTCATTAAACACAATTTCAGAAATATTTTAATTATTTTTCTTTCACTCTCTCTCTCTCTTTTTAATCTGCATAGGAACGTAGACTTATTACTACTAGCATGAATAAATACAAAGGTATTTGAAGTCGTGCAGCTTTAAAAAACTGGTTCGAAAAGGTCGTATCACCCTGGATTTTCTAATACAATGTATTAGAAAATCCAGGGTGATCTTTAAATTAGCAATCGTAAAATTAAAGGAATCGTAAAATCAACATTTGAATATCTTCAGAAGGAATAATTTAATTCTATATATGCACAAATATACATTGCAGACCTTTCGTTTTTAATTTATTTTTTTAGTTTTAAAGATTTTTAGTTCGTGTGTTTCTCTAACGGAATATTTGCGTCACATTTCGTATGGTTAAACATACCTTGCAAACATTTCAGAATTGTAATCAGTCGAATGTATTTATTCTGTTTTTAATAAGTAGTACATACTAATTAAAATTTAAATATTTCTTAATTCTAGTTATACTTCTAAATTGATAATACAGAAAATTTAATTTTCTATTTATATTGACAAACATTTCACTAAAGCAATAAATTTTCTTATTGAAATTGTATTTGAAAAGCTACTTATTTTAAGAATAAATATATAGCTCTTGATTGCATCTTGTGCAAGTTTGACATTCATATGGTTTTGAATTTTAATTAAGAATTTATTACAAATTTAACACATATCATATCAAAACTATTTTATAAAATGCTTATTGTATAAGAAAGCCAATATTAAGAACTATACATATATTTAAATAATCTTGTGAATTCTTAAAAAAATAATAATGATTTTCTTCATAGAAAATGCTTTATAATTTTTATATCATATGAATGCGGATGACTTACGAGTTGGAATATATTTTATGGTGACCCATGAAAAATGTTAACAAATTATGTAAAAGTTATTCTGTTTACTATTTAATGAATTTTAATAACTTTTATGTATTTTGCCTAATCATTTCTATTTAAAATATTTTTTTAATGATTAAATTGCATTAAGTTTTGTGTATTTTAGGTTTTGTAACACTTTCTTAGTTTTTGTATGTTTGTTCATGAACTTCAGAATGTACAGGTTTTCATAGTTATAGAAAATTCCTTGAATTTTATCTTAATTTAGGGTTCTGGGAAAAGTCCTTAATTTTTGGTAGGATATTTCAAAAACGGGTTTAATGTACATGCATACATTTTGACAGAGAAGGGAAAATCAGTCTAAGAAAATTCTATTAACAGAAAATATGTGTTAGCATAAGAATACTGAATTCTTTCTTTTTTTTCTTTTTCTCTGTCTTTGTACTTTTGAGGAAGAGGACAAGGAAAACAAGCAAATTTACTGTTACATTTAAAGGAATCTTCAACAGACCAAGAAAGTGGATATAATATTCCACATTTATTGAGTCAATGATGTTTAGATATGGAATTAATTTAATGTTTGGTTTGTGTAGATAGTTCCTATAATTCTTGTAAGTAGGTTTCAAGCATTTTGCAAAATGTTTTTAGAAGGCCAGAATAACCAAACATTTTTCTGTGGGCTTCAACTTTTATAGACCATTACATAATCAAATATATTTTACATGACTTTCGTAATTCTATTGGAAAGGCTGGAGTCAAGAAAGGTTTCATTTATCAAAATGAATATATTGATTATAAGTAACACTAGCTAATTGGGAAACGGTTTCAGAAAGATATATTTGAGATCTGACAAACATAATTATAAGGACTTTATGTATACTCCTTCAACTATAGTTATAAGTACTATGAATATGTATTTGTTCTACTAAGGAGTAGATAATAAATCTACTCTAAATCCAAGAATGGCCTAACAATCCTATTCTCTTTATTAACAAGTTAAAAGTTACCACAAGAAAATTGTAGATGATTTTTAATATAATTTAACAATCTTTTTTTATAATATGGCTTGCAATTTAGTAGAATTAATGGAATAAGTAGGTAAGATTCAAATTTAAGTTTTTATCAATATATTTAGCTGGTCAAAAGTTTTATTAATTGTAAGAGATAATTTAGATTTTGATTCTATTTTATATTTAGATATTTCAGTGAGGATTTATCTTAAGTAAAAAAGTTAAACTGTTAAAGAAACCTACTTCTGTATGAATTGCATGCCATTAGCGAACAACATGACATCTTTGGTGATTAATTATTAACATGCAGTTAATGCACAAGTTGTGATGTTTTTTTTTTTGGGAAACATTTAGTTTTGGATGAATTGAAAAAATGTGCCCGAATCAAGAATTTCCCGAATATAGAGGAACATAGATTATGTGCTAAAAATTAGCTATGTTATTAGCTACATTATGTGCTATATTGAAGGTATGGACAAGAAAAGATTACATTTTTGATATGATGAAAGGAATAAGAAATTGCATTACTGCATAACTATGTAATTTAAAGGTTAAAAAAAAAGTGAAGAATTAAACAGATAGTTTTATCTTATAGAAATCTAGAAACTAGCTGAAAAGCAGAATAGAATTTCTGTACATAACAGTATTAAAGTTATAAATAGTTTTTAATAATTGAAGTTCTAATAATAATCTTTTATTAATGATTCTCTTTAGCTTTATTTAAACGTGAATAAAGGTTTGAGATTTTTATATGTGTCTCTTGAATTTTTCTCCTTCATTCTGTATAACACTAATTAAAAGTAAAGTTCAAAATTCTTGTGGGATTAATATTCTTTGAACTTTGTTTCAATTAAAATGTGAATATTTAAAATGAGAACCTATTAATATATGTAAATTTTAGCAATTAGTAATAGCCATACTGTGGCCAATGGTAAGAGCTTGCATTATGACTTGAAAACCTACTCATGATCTGTAAGTTTTAATTTATTAATTGCAAGATGAGGAAAAATAGGTTCCATAATATTTTTCTCTTAACAATTTGTAAGTAGTAAGCAAGAAAATAATTGTATAGTTGAATGTTAATAGTAAAATTGATTTAAATTTATTCTAAATTATTAGATTTTCTAAAATTTACAATTTTATGGTATTTCAATTCTTCATCAAAAGCTTCGATTCTTCACTCCTCCCCCCCTTCCTTCAAAGCTGTCGTTAGACCTGTAGAAAATGAATGTAAGAAATTTTATAAAGTTATTCACATTAAAATCTCAAATTTGTTATTTTTTAAAAAGTTTTAAAAGAAAATATCCTCAAGATGCCATGCGCTTAAATACAACTTGTTTCATGCCAAGTACAGAGTACCGGCTTGTCATAACCATGTGGCAAAATAACAATAATTCGGATTCAATCCAATTTTTCTGATAAATGGCATTTGTCTTCATTAACGATGGTGTAATGAGCATATCGCATCTAACTGAAACTCTAGGTTCTTTTGTATTATGCATTCCTCATTAACAATGACAAAACTATGTATTTTTACAGTATGTTAAAATTGTTGATTCAGGATAGGGCGCATATGAAGGAAATACTGACGAAATTATCAAAAAATGACTAAAGATAAAAAGAAAAGATTTTTTTTAAAAAAATCTAGAAGTTTTTTTACTGTAAGTGAAAAATTCTCATGAATCTCTAATTTTTTATAGCAGTTTTATTTCTATGAAAGAAATATGTTCAAGTTTCAATCTAAATAGTCACTTATTTAGTAGCTGTTTAAAGAACATAAAAAATTATTTGTTAATTCTTTATCTTGCTGCATGAAACAGGAATTGTTAGCTAGTGGAAATTCAAAAGAGCATGGAAAAATTGCCTGAGGGTGACCCTTGAAAAAGTCTTTGGGCCGGATTCATTTTATCTTTCCTTTTGAATTTTGATTGTAAAATTATTTTATTTCTATTCTATTGATTAAGCTCTTTTGTGTTTTAGTTGTAGCAGCATTAGCGCTCTCTTAATACAATGTATATTTTATTATATAGATTCAGGAAATTTTATATAATTAATTTTCATATTGTTTATTTCTGATTTGATAGTTGCTTGGAAAAATTGAAGTAATGGATAATGGGACTTTCATAAGTTTAAAATGTTATTGGTGCAGGAACTCAATTATATTAAATGATTTTAGTAATTTTATAAATGGAGAAATTCATTATGAAGTTGGAAAAAAAAAATCCTACAGAAACTGTGCTGATTGGTTTGCAAAAGAAAATTGTCTGGCATGTCCTTCACTAAAGTGCATCTCATTGAGTGATCCAGTTACTAGAGAGAAAGAGATTACATTAAAGGAACTATAGAAATCTTTCTGAATGACCTGTATAGAACAGTAGTCATATTCCCATAGATATTTGTTTGTCGAAATTATTCACTATGGCGAAAAATATATTAATTTCAGCAAGATGATAGAAGCTATATGTTGTTTTCCTCTTCACTGAGTTGATGGTGCATTCAACATATTGCCAAACCAAATAGATAAAGGAGTAATAAAACATTCTTCAATTCAGATTCTAAAATATAAAGTAAGAAAAAAACAAAACTTTGAATATTAAAAAAAAAAAAAAAAAAAACTGATATTGATTGTTACTTGTGTAAGAATTTAAAATCAAGAAAATGTTACCAGAAGGAACTTCTTAAGTAAGAAAAAATAATAGAGAGAAAAATATCCCTTCTCCCATTAAAAAAGCATTTTTGTAAGTAGAAGGGAGGGGAACCAGCCAATTGAAGTATAAAAAAAGTATATGAAAAAAAAAAAAAAAGATTAAAAATATAAATTTTACTTGTACACAATAATTTCTTAGTGAATTATATTGTTCTTTTAGTTTTTTGTTATTTTTACCATACTTTGAATTAAAATTTTGTTAAAGCAAATGTTTTATTTGTTTAATTTTCTGTTAAATAATAATTTAAAATTTTTATAATATTTCTAGTACTTTTTATAAAAATATATTTTAATTTCAATTAATCAAACATGTTCCAAGTTCCCACAGTCCTTAAATTTTATTTTGATGGTCTCGAGGTCCCAGAAAACTACTGGATTTATGAATAGGTTCTTGGAATTTTTTTGAAAAATAAGTGAAATATACATCTACATTTTTTTAGGAGAGAAGAGAAAACCATTTGGTGCCTTGGCTTTCCATTGATAGTACGAATAAGTTTCTGAAGTACCAGTATTAATTTGTATGAAATTAGTATTGAATAGTAGCTAAAAATAATGAGCTTGCATTGAGATCTCGATGCCAACTTTGATTTGCAAGTTGAGGTTTATTGTTTGCAAAATGAGTATATTGACTGACCTTAGTGCTTTTCATTTAAGCATCTAGAAGTAGTTAGCAAAATAATAATGGTGTATTTGAGTATTATTGTAAAATATTTCATTTAAGGTTATTATTTACATTTTTATATTTAAAATATGTATTTCCATGTTCCGTAAAATTTAAGAAAGTTCATGAATTATTCTACTTAACTAAGAATTAAAATCTTGATTTGCTTCTTAGTGTTTATTGGCACGATTCATTATTTATGAAGTTCAGCTTCTTTTGTGATATTTTTATTGGACAGCCTGCAAGAAAGTTTCAAGGAGACTATTCCCTCTAGTTTCATTTCTTCTTTATATCTGTGTTAATTAACCATAAACTTCAAAGTATAATAAATTAATAATTATTTTTGCAGCATGTTTAAAAAGAATTTATTTTCCAATATTCTTTATATATATAATATGTATATATAATTAGGTTTTTAATAATTCTTTAATAAAGATAATCAAATTTAATGCATGCTTTATCCAAAATGGTCTTTTTTTTAAAACTTTATTTTAATGCAGCTAATTTTTAATTTGAATTTTAGATCATGCCTAATATAAAGCTACAAAGCTCTGATGGAGAGATTTTCGAGGTGGATGTGGAGATAGCAAAAGCATCTGTCACTATCAAAACTATGCTGGAGGACCTTGGCATGGATGATGATGAGCAAGAAGTTGTACCACTTCCTAATGTTAACTCTGCCATCCTTAAGAAGGTGATTCAGTGGGCCACTTATCATATTGATGACCCCCCACCACCTGAGGATGATGATTCCAAAGAGAAAAGAACCGATGATATAAGTTCATGGGATGCTGATTTCTTAAAAGTTGACCAGGGGACTTTGTTTGAGCTGATTTTGGCTGCTAATTATTTGGATATAAAAGGTCTCCTGGATGTGACTTGCAAGACAGTCGCAAACATGATCAAAGGCAAAACACCTGAAGAGATACGCAAAACATTCAACATCAAGAATGACTTTACCCCTGCTGAGGAGGAACAAGTACGTAAAGAGAACGAGTGGTGTGAAGAAAAATAGTGTAGACATATTGAATTGATAAATTATTACCCCAGGATGATGTTCTACAATTCTTCAGTGTGATAATGACAATGAGCAATATATCTGCTTTGACTTTATCTTAATGAGCAACTAACATCTGGATTGTTAACTTGATAACAGCAGATGTCTATATTAGATTGGTAATGAATGAAATTTGTATGGTTGTATTGATGAATGTTATCTTATAATTGTAAACTAAATAGAATTTATAAAAAGTATGGAAAGTTACCTGTTTTTATACAAACTGTTGGTGAAGGTCTTTTTAATTTGCTTATTAGTTTTTCTAGTGACAGAAAATAGATACAATATTATTAAATTACAGAATGTCATTGCCTAATGCTACCTGGCTAGAATTTAAATTATTATTTACACGAAATTAATAATTTTTTATATAAAATTATTAATATTTTATATAAAAGTATAATTGTAGGTTTAGAAAAGAGTTCAACTTATTAAAATTGTTAGAGCTGATAAAACCAAAATGAATCCGATATTTATTCAGCTTTTCATTTTATATTTGAATCCAAACCAACTCTTAATTTAAAATTAATGCCCTAATTTGTTATGTATTTTAATGACTGATATTCCAGTTGTAAGGATAAGCAGTGGTTTAAGAAATGGAATGTGTGAAAAATTTGAAGGCGATTTGTATTGAATCAAATTTCTCCCATATATTAAATTTATTGCTATACTTATTTTATATAAATATTTATTAAAAAAAATAATTTTAATAATTGATTTAATAAACATGTATTAGATACAATATACTATGGTATGAATCTGATTGGTTAGAAAATGCTACTAATGCTTTTAGAATGAGATGGTATCTTTTTTTTTTCTTTTCTCAATGTTGAAAAATGGGGGAACAACTTTCTTGTACTTGAATTTATTTAAGGATTTTATTATTCAAAATAAGGCCTGGCTTTTTGCCTAAAACTTTTCTAATGTAAATGTTGGATATAAATAGAAACTGTTTTGTAAACTAGGTAACTAATTATAGCTTTAACACAGTTAAGTTTTTCATTATTTCATTAAATTTATTTTAAAGTTTTATTCAAATTTTGCTTAACTTTAGCATAATATTTAAATAGAAATGTTTTTGTACTGTTCAGTAATTGAAATTTTTAATCCTAACAAACTATTTGATTGATTTGAAAACATTTTATAGTTTGTTAGTTTAATATTTCCTTATAAGTAATCAATGTTGATTTTATTTGGCGATATTAAATGCTTTCTTTGTGTCACTCTAGAATTGGCGAGATGCAAATGCTGAAAGCATGAAATCTGTTCAGTTTAAGCATTTAGTTTGAAATAAGTAGTTACTTCATCTGTTTTGGAAACCATTGCCAATGTATTTCTAAATTTTTACCGTGTTCACGTGAGGACATTCTAGATTTGAATGTTTCATATAACATTAAGTGACAGATGTCAATACTGGCATTGCATACAAAATAATTCAGATACTGGAAATTGTCAGATGTCAATACTGGCATTACAAACAAAATAGTTCAGGTACTGAATCTATGGCTCAAGCATCAAGCTAAATTTTCAAATTCATATAATGGAACTGAAAGTTAAGTATTTAATTGGACTAACTGTAAAAACTGTATTTTTAAGCTTTAAATAGGATTCATCATTTTGCATATTTCTTTCATAAATCTTAATTTTTTATGAAAAGTAAATGATTCTGCATTTTGGAATTGGATGAAAACAAAGGCAAAAATAATGATTTTAAGGTTATTACAGTTTTGCATTTAGAATCCGATTTTGAATTCCACAATAATACTAGACTTTTTAAATTGCAAGAGTTACAATACTAAGTTCTCAAAATTAAAGAATTTCCAGTTGTAATGCTCACATGAAAAGTATATTTAACGCATTTGTTTGAAGATATAAAATCAGTCTTAAAAATGGCTTTAACTAAGTTTGGCATACTTACAAAATAATAGATTCATCAGATTATGTGCATGATTGTGACTTATCTGTTCATGACTTAGAAGAATTGAGTCATTCACTTTTCGTTAGGATCTTCAGACCCTCAAATTATATAGCAATAAAACCACAGATAAACTAGCATGGAACTTCCTTCATCATTTAAGTTATTAAATTCCTATATCCAGGATTACTGCACATAAATTCTGTCAGTTATTGGTGCATCACTATAAAGTAAACTTAAGACTACAGTTAATATAACATTTTGATTCCAGAATTATAAGCAGGTTTAAGTAATTTGACAAAAAGATTAGCATCATAATTTAAATGAGCCAAAATTTTTCTTTGAGTTGACATTCTGAGATATGCATTATATAATGGATCTGACATTTTATTATTACTTTTAATAAATTTTTAGCAATTTACTTTAATGAAAGCAGCCATTTTTATCTTTAAGAATATAAATATAAGAACTTCAATTATCTAAGCTGATTAAGGACAAAATTAAATTGGATAATCAAAAAGTCTGTTAATAGTGAATAAATTTTAATTTGCCACTTTTCATTTGACTAGGTTTATACAAATAAGGTCATACAGACTATCTTTTATTAAACTACTTGTGTGCATTTTTTAAATTGGAAGATGAATTAGAAAGTATTGCATTGAGTGATGCGTTATAACAACAGAATAGTCTTCTCTATATCTTAGAAATATGAGGATAGGGAGAAACATTTTAATTCCCAAATTGGTTTAAAACCCAGGTATCATTAACTTCATTTTGGTATTTTTAATATAACTAAGAAATACAATTTTGAAATTTTTTTTAGAATGGAAGGCTATTTTAGAAAAATTGGAGAAAGTGTTCATTTTTTTTTTGTAGATATATAATAAAAGGTTACTTAAGAAATTGCTTCTATCTCAGAAGATCAGTCAAAGAAATAATTTCGGACAATATTTTAACATCAAAATCTGATTCATCGGGAAACTGGGAATTCACATTAACTTCTTACACAAAGCAAAAAAGAAAAGAGACAATGAAATATGTTCGGTTTGGCCTTGAAAGAGAAATGCAACCCCTTATAGATATTGATGCTGGCCATTTATAGGTTAAATGATTAGAAGAAAGGAAAAGCAGTTATATTCATCCCTTATAAGAAGATTCACAAAGGTTACAGATATTTTTTTGATCGTTTCGCAATGATTCTTTCAAGTTTTTTCTCGGAGAATAATTTTCCTAAAACTTTCTTACATTTTTTTCATGATAGTACATGACAATACTTTAAAATTTGTAAGAATAGTTTATTTCTATATAACTTTAGAGAATTATTAAAGACTACCTTCTAATTTTATAGCGTCTGCATCATAAAATTTGATCTTTTCTGGAAAAATGTGTGTTTTGCATTAATAAATGAAAAACATTGGTTTTCTGAAGCCGATTCAGTTAGAGAGATCAGTCACATTACAAGGGCAATGTTATAAATACATTGGGCACCAGGAGAACAAAGCATGATATGTTTATGCTACTTTATAAAATGTAACATCTTGTGGTAGGGGTCAAAAAATCTTGTGTCCTTGGCGTCAGTTACCCATGCAACAGACAGACTCGGATAATCGAGATTCAAATGTATAAAACCACTAATCAAATTTATATTTTACAAGTATTTAAAATTTTTTGGCATTTATATAGGAGCTTTAAATAAATTGTTAATAATGTGTATGCAATAGCTTCAATTTTCCAACATAGAGGAGGGATAGCAAGTGCAGTATGCTACATGTTCGTTTTTTATAAAATGTGTTATATTGTTTTCCTATGTGTAACCAATTAACTAATCTAGTATTATATTTTAATAAAACAAGCTTAAACTTTTATTTTTCAAAAAAAATTTAATTGAAAGGTTCTATTCAGTTGCTATATCATGCTGTCACGAAGCATACCACATTTATAATTAAGGCTTCGTCTTGAAGCTCCAAGTATATGTTAAATTAGTATTTTGTTCACAGTGAGCATAACTTAAAAGACCAACACACAATAATAAGCTTTATCTAATCGCTTGATGGTATTAATATTTGTCCATAAATTGAAACAATTCTCAAACAGAAATAGTTGTAAGAAAAACATTGTACAGTAGTTTAAATGTTCAGCAATACTCAAAACACTGCCACCCAGGTGCAAGTTTTTGTCTGCTCTTTGACAAACAGAAAAACACTTATCTAACCAAAGAGAAAATAAAAGGAGCTTTTTTAGACTTTCAAAACTGAGCGAGAAAAAATGATGGGTGGACTCAAAAATTGGTATATATTGAGAAAAGAATCTAAAAAAAGGGATTTTTTATTTTTGCAATTTTATAAAATTTTTAAAAGCAGTTTTATTTACTGAGATTTTTTTAAAGTATTATTTAAAATATTATTAAATAGTTAAGATCAAAACAGTATTATTGTAACAGAAGTTGATTCATCTTATCTTTGCCAAAATGTCCAAATTCTGTAGTTCAATATCAAATCAAATTGCTATTCTTTACCATAGTGAGAATAACTCACGTTTTCTAACATTGCAATTATGATGATTGTCATGCAGCTGAAAAATAAACTGCTTGAAGCTTCCAAATATTATATTTAATAACAATTTGAACTAAAAGTATCTTTTCGTAAGTTCTTATTATTGATTCTCTGTTTATATTTTACAGTTCGCCCTTTAGGATTCCCAACCTTAATACCGAGTTCAATATCTTAGCATGAAACATAACTGAATTTCATTTTTTTAATTACTCTGAAAATTACTGTTAATAACTTTTTTAATGAGAAAATATATGCTGCGGAATATGGGAAACTACATATGGGACCAATTCTAATCTTTTAAGTATGCTATGAAATGTTAAGCTGAAGTAAAATCTCAATACCAACGACAACTTCACAGTTTGGAAATTTTTAATGGGAGAGTCTTATACAATAAATTTATGCATAAGAATTTCCTTAGCATTTCAATTAGAGTTTAAAAAAATTAAAATACATAGCTTCTATTGAGATTTTTGTTACTGAAATTCTCAAAAAAGTTTCCGAAATGAATGAAGGGGAGTAAGTTTCTATGGTGAAGCATGAATATCTGATGAAAATCATTTTTTGAATTAATAATTTTCATATAACAAAGAACATATATGTACAGATTTAATTAGTGGC
The DNA here is from genome assembly GCA_026543865.1 of Argiope aurantia. NCBI lineage: Eukaryota > Metazoa > Arthropoda > Arachnida > Araneae > Araneidae > Argiope > Argiope aurantia. Next base: position 24,237 of record JAPMOR010004727.1, read on the forward strand.
CATTACCATTCCATTGTTATACCAAACGCACTCAGATTGTAATTTTATTTTTATAGATGGCACCATGGGTTCTACTAATCCAAAGTGCTAAGTCACATGACCATAAATTTGAGTAAAAAGTGAGCTGTTGGCATTTGCTCGAATAAAAGAGATAAGGGTTCTTCGTCTCCGGTAATGATGTTTAATAATCTTACGCTACGGAGACAGTTTTGCTATGTGCAGACATCTTGTTAGGCTTTACCCTGTGATGCCATCTAAGTAATTTAACTTCTAACTTTAATGTAATTAACCTTTCCTGTTTTAATTGTTAATGTCCTGTTAATTTTGCTCACTAAATAAATTATCTGTTTTTCTTTAAATGTTACTTCTTTTCTTAATCAGTTACCCTAGACACTGATCCAAATGGGATTGAATGGGCATTTTATCCCACCCTGTCCTACACATATATTTTTTTTATTTAAAATTTTTGAGATTAATCAATTGTTGTCAAAGAAAGGATTAAGAACAAAACAAAAATAATAATGCATAAAAAAAATTTGCATGAAATATTGTGCTTAAATTTGATATTATATGTTTATTACTTCCTAACTTAAAAAGAAGCCATATGTGGTCTCAAATCTTGGAGGTTATCGGCTCCTATGCTATATAAATGGTCTGAAAAATGAATGTTTAATATAACACCTGCTTTTAAAATTGCTTCATTAACAATCAAAAATTAATCCAATTAATAATTACCAAGTTACATAAGTAAAAAGCAATGCCAATTATATTTGAAAGACATGCAGAATCGTAACTAAATTTCAATATTTTTCAATTAGCACAAATGCAGTTGATGGTTCCATTACTGAGGATTACAAAATTACATGAAATGCAGTAATCCTCTGTAATGGGATATATTTTAAGGAGGTTTCCATAAATTTTGTCAGTACCATTTGAGCTTCGTGGAAAACTGACATGCTAACAGAAAAGCATTTTTGTGGCAGTACATTTGCTAGGCAGTATATGCAGTCAAACCAATAGAAAAATAACCAATTTACAGGGCAGTTAACAATTGTAATATTAAAAAAAGATTTGGACACATGAAATCTTTTTATTTGGCTTCAATACACAAACATATATAAAGGCTCATAAAAATACAAAAAAGGAAATGATATGCCTCTATGTGAAGCCAAGACAAAAACACTTGGCTAAATTGGATGAAGCAAGTCTTGTTCTTTGTGCATTCTACAAACATGCTAACACACAAATGCTCAGAATTCGTGATCAAAAATCAATACATCAAAATGAAGCTTTCTAGACTCGTATTTCCATGCAGAAAACTCAACTTTTAGAATTAGGGCTAATGTCTAGACTAGCCTTTTTACAGTTGCAATAGAAAGAGCTCTCCTTTAGTTTTTATCACTCATAGAGCAAATGGTATGGCTGGTG
>JAPMOR010004736.1:0-10587 GCA_026543865.1 Argiope aurantia
CCACATTTTCAATTATTAATTTCAGAAGAGATTCATTATTGTTTTCCGAAACTTTCATTCCCTTTCTTATGGCATTCGTTATACAAAAAAATAAATAAATCTCTCCAAAAAATAACAGTCAAAGAAATAAATATCTTATGTTTCGAAACTCGTGAAGCATTCGATTTTTTTTATTGTGTATGCATTCTTTATCTATCTCATCAATCTATTTATTCTTTCGCTTTTACATTTTTAATTCTAAATAACGTTAATTATCTGGTATCGAAACTTTAGAAATTTTCTTTTTGTCGTAACATTTGTTTTTATTTCAAAATTTTAGCAATTTTTAAAAATTGTTTGAAGGCAGAAACCGAGCAATTTTATTATTTTTTTTAATTATCGCTTTTTCCATTATTTCATTTTACTTGACGATTAAGAGGAATTTTTCACGTATTTTTCATTAACATTTCTTTATTTCCATTTTAATCAATGCTACTTTTTTTAAATTAAGTTATTTCAAAATAAAATGCCAAGCTTAATCTCTGGAAACATTTTTTTGTGTTAAATATTTTTAATATTCTAATAAGATAGAGGGGGAGACGGGGACATTCTATTCGCAATATCTATTCGTTTTTGTTGTTATTCGTCTTTTTTAATGCAAAAATTGTATTTATAATATTTGATTTTTTAATAAAAAGCAAAATAGAAATAATTTACTTTTTCCTAACAGTCCTAATTATTTAGTAACTAAAAAAATTAGTTTGAGAAATTTACTGTTCTCAAGCGGTTTTTATTAAAAAAATAGTGTGATCCTTTTTGCAATAATTTTTTAATTAATATATCATTAATTTTCTTTTTTATCAGCAGTGTTATATTTTTATTGAATTACTATTTTAATTACATAACTTACATTAAAATTTCTTATTAAATTTTTCAATTACTCATTTAAACAAATCACTAAATGAACAAAAAAAAATTTCTTTTTTGATTTTATTATGTTTTAATTGCTCGTATAAAAAATCATTGATTTAAATTATTAGATTAGCGTTACTTTTTTATGCCACACAAAGGCTATTCGTGGTACTGAAAAGCTTATCTATTGTGAAAACAAAGATTTGTAAATAAGTGTTCATATAGAGGAACATATTGCGTATCTAAAAACTTCACGTACGAATATTATGAAGTACTCTAATATTAAGACTCCACGTAGGGGATATAGTGCATGGATATAAATCATTTTCACATTGCTAAGTATTATTTTAACATCTTAACCCTTTAAAAGACAATTTTTTCTAGCTATATTGTATTAAAATATTTTTGGATTGAGTTTGCCTTAAGAAAAATTATTCATTTAGCATATTAGATAAATTTAATTGGATAGTCATTAATCAGCAAAATTAATTAATAAATGCAACAAATTAAAGCGAACCATTTTGTGTGAGATAAGGAATTGAAGCATTTCAGAATCTCTCTTATTAAAAAAAATTGCTAGAACTTAATGCCAACTTAGATAATTTCATACAAAGACTGATGAAAAAAAAGTAGTGTCCTTCAAAATGTTGGAAGCCTACTTCCTATAGCCTTAGAAAGGGCTAAATGGCACCCAAATGAGACTGAAAACATTAACGTTAGTTGCTGTTTTGTTACTAAATAAACTATTTTTGTTGTGAAATTTTTGTTATATTGCAAATTTAATGCACTATAACTATAAAAAATATTAAAATTAGCAAGTTTATACGCATTTTACAATATTTTATTACTCAAAATATTCATTACTCGATTCGAAATTAAAGCTAAATTTTACAACATCAATTACTTTTTTAGTTTATTGGAATTATATTCACGACTATTCGATTAGATTTATTTTTAAGACCTAAATTATTTTTCAAATCATTAGGATTATATTTCGAACTATCCAACTAAGCTCATTTCTGAAATATCAATTATCATTCAATTTTAGATTATTAAGATTTTATTCCTGAATATCTAATTTGTGCATTTATTAAGCAAGTGGTTTTATTACTATTTTTCTTTTTTAACTTCATATTTTCAATTAACTGATTTGTTAAATTCATCACTGACAAGGAAAAACCTCGACTGAGTTATTCCGTAGTTTGAATTTCCATGTCCACAAGTGGTTGGTATGTACTTACACTTATTTACCACGCAATGATGCAACGCGGACGAGAATATGTTAATAATTGTGCAATTTCTGTTTAAAAAGCTTATATTTTGGTATGAAACTAGTGCAATGATTAAAATTTAGCAGATTGTTAAAGATAATTAAAACAACGGAAAACCAGCTGTTGAAACCGCATAGGAGTTAGAGACTATTATTTTAATTAAATGGTTTTCTTATAAATTACCTGTGTACATCTTTCAAAGTTTTAAAATATCAAATACTTGATATTATACGAAAAATATCGAAAAACCTGTCAGTGGAATGCAAGATCGAAAAATTCCGATAGGCTTGGGTAGCAATAACGTTGCTTTATTCTACACGAAAGCACGGTACACTGGTAACAAAATGCAGTCAAAATTTATGTTACGGCAAATGCAATAAATTAGCGTTAATGTATAATTACCGGTGATAATTCATAACCGCCAGTGGTGATTATTAACAATCACTAGTGATGATTATTCGACAATTAGTTTAGTGGTGATTAGGAATGATCATCAGATTACTCAAATCACTAGTGATGATTATTCATAATCATCAATTAGTTTAGTGGTGATTAGGAATGATCATCAGATAAATCAAATTTACCGTAATATATACAAATATAACTTGCAGAAATCGACAATACGCAAGCAGCCAATTGCTGTTAAACTACTACAACAGCTCAAAGCGATATGAGTGACCTCAACTAAAAACACTCGATTCAACTCATCTCTAAAAAGTTGACTGAATCTCGGCTTTCCATAGGTTAAAAAATAAGGCACAGGATGTTCTAGAACAAACGCTCAAATATTCTGGTTCCTTCAATTTTGTCGCCAAAGTCACCAAATCCATTGTCAAATGGTCAAATGATCGCCAAGTTTGGAGATCATTTATTCGACATCTATTCCTGTATCTGTAAAATTATCTTCCTTCATAGAAGACTTATACCACAGATAAGCTACATTGATTCCTAACAACATTAAAGTGCCAATAAAAACGCAATTGTCTGAATAATCTGTCTTCTGATTACATGCTGACGTTCACTGTATTGAAACTTTACTTTCTTATTCTTTATGTAAACTGCAAAGATAATAAAGAGAGTCAATTATCTTTAGCTTTCAACAGTGAATTAATTGTTGGATAAAAGAAAACTGTTTGAATTGCAATCCAACAATATATTGTTATATATAATCAGTATCATTAAAAAGTCAATTTTCTGTACTTCAAAATGATATGAATATCATTTTGAATAATATTTTTGACATTTTCGCGAACAAATCTCAAGTCCTCTCTTGATTTTGAATTAACTAGAATTCCTATTGAAATTTCAAAATAAAAGAGATTTCGAGCAATTTATTTCAAATTTCCGAAGTATTTTTGTATCAAATATGCTAGTAATAGACCAAGTAATCTGTCCTATAGAGCAGCAAAAAACAAGCACATTCTTCTTTATTATTAGTAGACATAATTGTATTAATAAATTTTCATAATAAATTGATATGGTAATGCTTTTTCCTTCGTACCTATTTAAAATAAATAAGCACCAAGCTTATTTTTATTATTACATGTAAAATACTTTTCTTTGATTTTTCAAATCATGATCCGTGTTATAAAATTAAACAATAAATTCAAGTGCTTTTGCGAAACACAGAAATTAAGCAAAATAAATCCAATTAATTCTTATAAGTACAATGTGTTAACATGTAAAAATTCATTTTTGTCTTTAAAAAATTACATCTTTAAAACATTAATTGCCAATTTGTTTTCGATGTTTCAGATAAATTTGATTTTAATTTCTCTTTCTTTTGAACGAATAAAACCTATTCTCGCTACAATCACCGTACTATGTTTAAAAGTAATTTAGCAACTAATCCTTGTTAACAATATCATTTGCATTTCTTTCTCAGCTGTATGTATCATCTAATTTTATCTGATTATCTTAAAGATAGATTAATAAAGATTTCAAAAGATAAAAAATAATAATAAAAGAAACAGAAAAATGTGGAAATAATTATTTTCCAAATTTTGAAACATTTAGATATAATCATTTATTTAAATACTTGGAATGATTATTCTAGCCAGTCGTTGCAATTAGAATAAAATTACGGATTACTATAGAGCACTTTTTAAAACATTTTAGGCAGATTAAAGTTTTAAAACATTTTCTCAAGACACAATAGTAACAATACTAAGTATGGCTATACTAATGCCCATTTTAAAACAACATAATGGCTGTGTTTTCAAAATGCATCTTGTAAATTGTGATCCATAGTTAGTGGAAAAAAATGACTCTTGAATCGGGATTCTCTATCTTTACTTCTACGTCACACCCGTAATGCATCATTTTTTCAGAGAATGTAAATAATAAAAAAATAAATCTCTGATCCTGCAATCTATATATATATATTGGAGATATCTGTTATTATTCTTAATAAATTTGCCTGTATTATATCCAAGTATTCGTTTCGTTTCTTGTACTGCATGGTATATATCCTTATATCCATTTCCCTTCTGATATTATTAGTAGTTTCCAAATGTTTCTTTGCATGTATAATTTCACATGCATCATATCATCCTTAATTTACTCATCTTTTATAGTACTGAAGCGCTTTATTTAGTGCTAAAAATAATTCCAGTAGGAATTCTTTATTAAAAATTGTTTAAACTTATTTTTGCATCTCGCAGCTTCAGTTAAATTTAGAGTTACTTTATAATATATTAAATTTAGAATTACTTTATATTATATTAAATTTAGAATTACTTTATATTATATTAAATTTAGAGTTACTTTACAATATATTAAATTTAGCGTCACTGTTTGGAAAGTGTTATTCTTCTTGGCTAGATTATGCTTTATCTAAAATTATTCATTCCATTGTTGTGCGCATCGTTTGGTTGTAAAAAACTTCAATAAAGATTTGTTTTGCCTGACGATTGGATTTTTCAGAATCTAAAAATATTTTCTGCAACAAACATGTTAATGTAAATTTTTTTAACTTAATTATAGGTGCAAACCAGTTTTTGATCATATCACAAATAATGGCAAAGGAAAAATTCCTAAATGATATATCTCCTGATAATTTATCTAGAACAAGGGATTTAAAGAAAGTGAGATTAATTTCTTCTTTTAAAGAGTAGATAGTACTATTCCTTTCAATTCTAAATTTTATCATTTTTCTACAAAAACATTTCAAGAGTTGATAAAAGGTCTTAGAAACTATTTCAGGAATTTTTATCCTATTTAAAAGACTTTTATTTAATTATATAGTTATCATAACACATTGAAATGTAGCATTTTTGCTATTTTAAAAAAAATGAAACTTTCAAAGCTTTTTTTGAATGCTATATTTCAAATCGGAAGACCTCAGATTTAAAAGAAATTATTGAAATAAAGTGCTTTTTGCAGAAGCACACATTACAATAAATGGAATTAGAAGTAGAATGGGAGTTGTTTCGAATTATTAAAAATTTATCTAGTTGTTTTTTTGGGGTGGGGAAGGAAAGAAAAAAAAGCATTTAATTCCTTATGAAAAGTATCCCTAAAAGTTTGTATTAAAAAAATCATCTGGAAAATATTGAAATAGATTGTTTTTAAGTAAAATGGTATAATTTTGGAATTCAATGTTTTCCGTATAATTGATTATTCTGTCTATCATAAAAAAACTAAATAACTTTCGATTCCTTTTTTTATTTCATTTATATTCAAAAAACTTTTTTCTGAAAATAAATTAATGTAGATTTTACAATAACTTATAATAAGACAACCAAATTCTGATAATTAGCCTTATTTTCAAATCTATACAGAAAATATTTTTATCGGTGTTTGTTTGTTTCATTTTTTAATTTTTTTTTATCAAAACTTGTATCTAGCCTTTGATTTTTCAAATAGAATTCCGAACATTTTACTTTCCAGTGATAAGTGATTATTAAATCCAAACTATAAATAATATGCGCTTCAAAATATTGTAATTTCTTTCTTATAATAATGGAACGCGAATTGATATTTTATGTTTGATTTATTTTTTTAAGTATTAGCTGAGATAATACTTAGATAATATTAATATACACCAAATAGTAAGTAAAAATCGCATTCAATGAAGCTTGCACAATGCGGGTAAATTTGGCCAGTAAAAATATCATTTTTTTCTGTAATAATAAATATTTTCATATATTAAGTAACCGATTCAAATACTTAAGCTTAAAATAAAATACAATTTTCAACAAAATCATTGCCAGTCTGCCTTTATTTTATATTGCTATAATAGTTATATAATATACTATTTATATTAAGAATAGAAAACTATTTTATATTCCTTTTTTTATTTTGCTTTTACATTTTGGGTCGCTTACCATTTCTATACTTTGTATAACTTTATTAATAGTGTTATATTTATTATCATGGGAGAACATGATGTTTTGATTAGGTTAGGGAAGCTCGAAATCGCGTAGGCAATGAATATGGAAATTCGAAATCGCATAGGCAATGAATAAAACATAAATGGTACTTTTCATCATCATTTTTAATCGCATATATTTTTTACCTGCTTTTACTAGTATTTCATTTTTATTGCGTATATGCTTCTTTGACAGCAGATGCGTTTTTAAAAGGTTGACGTAGAACTATGACATCATAGCTGTTATTTCATCTCAAAATCGATCGAGCTCCAAAATTTTGTTTGCCAGCTAGAAAAATTAAAAATGAAAGTTAAAAAAAATTATATATAGAGAGAGAGGGAGGGATAGAGACCGATAGAGAAGTCTCGTGATTGTTTCAAACCGGTTTAAACTGGTAAAGGACTTAAATTAATTAAGGTAAACAATGAATTAAAAAATAATAATGTTCTCACATGATAACTTGAAATTTGCTATCTTAGATTTCATTTTTTTTTTAAATTTTCTTAGGAAGAAGTTTGTTGACAAAAACAAAAATATAGAAATCAGATCTTATTTTTTAACACCGTAGATAGGTTTAACCTCAGAAATTTGAATCAATTGATCTACAAAATTATAGATGTATCGAATTGTATTCATAAATTTTGTTTTTTTATGATGCAAATTTTATTTTAAGTACAATACGGTAAGATTCTATAATTGAGCCCCATTACAGTCGCATTAATTTTATTTCTAAAATCTCTAAAGACCATTTAAAATGTCTACCATAATAATTTGTGGAAGTTTTAACTATGCTCTGCACATTTTTTAAAATTTATTAGTGGCAGTTATATAAATTTATGTTAATAAATATGAGAAATTAATAAAAAAAATATTATTAAAGAAAATTATTAAAAATAATTTTCTAAATAACATTTTAGTATTACAATCAATTTTAGAAACTCTAATCCTTAAATAAAGATATCTGTTTTAAAAACTTTATTCCTTCAAATCATACATGTAATAAATATTTATTTAATTAATTGTTATTGAACTGACTTATTGAATGACTTAATTTTTAAAATAAATAAAAAGGAAAACAATGAAGTACATTACATCTGTACTGTTCGTTGAAAGATTAATAAACTTTTCTAAATATAATGAGGTGTTCTTTCAAAAAATATACTGTATGCCTTTTTAATTTTATAATGCATGGGAAAAAATTGTATTCCAAAATACATGTGATCTTTTTTTGTAAAAGTTTAGAGAGAAATAGTCTTGGATTCCACTGAAAAAAAATGTCCTTTTCTTTCAACCACTTTTTTCCCATTTCAAACGAGCTAAACCTTACAAAATCTACCCATTACCACCTGACTCTAAAATACCCAAAATGCCTTTCTCCTGTATCCTCTCCCGTTAAAAGCCTTCTCCATGTGGCCTATTTATCACCTGCGTCCTGCAATGCTACATACGCCCCAGGCGTGGCCAACCATCTTAGTGAACATAGTCGTCTATCAAACCCTCTATGGATCGATGTCCTTTGTGTCTACAATACTTAGTTTTTTTCCCCCGTCATTGTCCTGTATAGATATACAAGGGTATAATGCATATAGGACAGAGAAATATGTAGGGAATAAAGAGAAATTGCGGTATCTTGACGGAGAAGAAACTCTTTATTTCACGCAAGATCGCTTGCCACCTGCTTCCCATGTCTGGTAGAATGATTTCTGGGGAGGAAAGGTCCATTTGTCTAAGGCTTACGTTTCGTTAGTTACAGAAGGAGGGGTGCAGTAAGTGTGGACAGGCGGATAGTGGATGTTTTTATTGAATAGACTGATGTTATTTTGTTTTACCGCAACAGAAGTCAATGGGATGTCATGAGGCAGATGTTGGATGCTTAGTATTCTATTAATTATTCATGAAGTAAGAAACGGCGCGTTTGGACCCTCATGATTAGGCCATCTTTTATATTACACGGATAACATTATTTGTACCTAGTGCATCTGTTATTAAATTTATTATCTTTTATATTTTAATCGAACATACTAACACTTTGTATGTTCTAATAATGGGTCTGCTTGGTTAAAATAGTGTTCGAAGCAAAATGGAATTTCGAAAGCTCGTTTAATGTCGCTTTTAGTCCTTTTGCAGAAATGTGGAATTTTTCATAATTTCATTACTTTGACATTCTCAATGGAAATCTCCTTGCGCATAATCGCCATAAAGTTGTCTTATGTCGCACATTGATTTCTAAGGATTTAATCTATTAACTACTATAATTTCCAGCTAACGAAATGCAAAAAGAGTTTTTAAAATTGATAATTTAACATGGAAATTGTTTTTTGAAAGGCAGTGAGTTAAAACTACCGCAGTAAGGATGTGAAAATTTGCGTGATACTGAAACGAATAAAGGAACAAAAAAAAAAATAACAATTAAATTTTTATTCTAGTAATTCAATGTTATTCAGTGTACAACTGCATTTATCTTAATTGCGTAACTTTTAATTTGACAATATTTTCACGTTGGCAAACCGTAACTGGAAAAATTTTAATTTTGAAATATAACTTTAAAAAAATCGTTTGGCATCACTCTGAATAACTTTAAAGTTAACTTTTAGTTTTAAGAAAAATAAGCTAACGAATGTCAAATGAAATTATTTAAAAATAAGACTATTTAACGAAATATTATATGGTAACAGAGTTAATAAATCAATAGATATGAAATCATTAGCAGCCTTTGTGAAACAGCTGATCCAACGGGCATAATTTTTGTATTAAATTTCAGTTAGGACTGTCATACGAAATTGGTTTTTTGATACCCTCAAAAAAATATGTTTGAGCATAAAATTGTGATTATTATTTTTTAATTACTAGCTACCCTTGGAACGCAGCTTGTTCTCCTAGATTATCGACTTTTTAAATAATAAAAACTATTTTTGCTATGTTTTAGTATTAAAAATAATGCAATAACTTTTTCTGAAGTTATTAGAGAAAACTTCAAAATTTCGTATAGGTTTTAATTAATTAAAATTTCCAGTGCACAAATGATATATAAATAAACCAATACAAATTACAAAAAATACAAACACATGTTAAATACAAATTTCAAACAAATTAATGCTAACTACAAATTTTAAATAAACCAATGCTAAATTTGGCCAAACGATTTGGTCTGCATGGCACACTTAGGCACACATTTTCCTACACTATCGTTTACTAACATTAAGGATACTAGTAGTCTCAGGCGACCAGATGTTTTCCTAGGAATATTGGTTATATTTGTTTTCAAATAAATCGTTTATATGTAACTTCATAGCCATGATTCCTTTAAATCGTTTGACATTATTTGGAAATTTTGGAATTTTAATCGTCTTATTTACTCTGTGCATTGTGTGAATGAATCTTTTTAATGAATGTAATCCCAAAACAGAGTAGCGCTGTTAAAAAAGTAAGTATCCGGTTCATTTATCCTCTAAATTTCGTGCTATTGTAACTTCATTTTTTTTATTCGTCAGTAAACTACACAGATTATTAATAAAATCCTTCTGCTTTAACTTTCAATAATAAAAAATTAGCGTAAGTAGATGTTTGATGAAACAATCTGTTTGAACCTCAAGGCAACAATGTAACCTGTAGTCAGAAATTAGAAAAAAAAATATTTTGAAAAATTCAGCTACACTTTACACGACTATAAAATTGGTACCATGGAAAAGAATTTTTTTTTAATTTTGGAATGTGTGAAATTTATTTTTGGGCAATAATATTTTCAGAAGTTATTGAAAAGAACACCAAAATTCAAATCAATTTTTAATAAATTAGAATTCAACTAAAACTTCAAAAAACTCTCTCCGAGATGCAGTTTCTTTTATATTCCAAAGTATATATTTGTGAAGTTCGGTAGCTGTAGATCAAATGGTCTGGTCTGTAGAGCTTTAACGCACACATATTCATCTTCATTTTTAATAGAGATTACTGCAGCATATATTTTAAACCCTGATATTAATCAATTTCGAAGTGTAAGAATTTCAAATTTAAGAATGGATTAACCTATTTTATTTGCCGCAAACTTAAAATTA